>PVKA01004289.1:0-100488 GCA_004027165.1 Ctenomys sociabilis
TGTCCATCACATGAGGAATGGTTGAAAAAGATGTGGTATTTCTATGTAATGGAGTATTACTCAGCTACTGAGAATGATAAGTTTGAAGCATTTATACTGAAGTGGATGCCACTTGAACATGTACTCATAAGTGAAATAAACCAGACACACATGTGTAAATATTGTATAGTCTCCCTAGTATAATAAGCGAAAAGCAGGAATCCAAGCACAAATTTGGAAAGACTCTACCAACTTGGGAGAAAATCCGAGGTATTCTTGGGGGAAGAAATTGTAAAGGCAAGATTAGAAATCTTTTCCAAAGCTTGATGTCTCGTTCCTAATGCTGGCAAACACAGGGCTGCCTGACTAACACACATCAGTGCTGCTCCGCCGCCTCTGCCTGTCACTGATCCCTGGGAAGGGAGAGTCCCTCCCACCCATGTGGCCTCTTTCACACTGACTCACTCCCAGCAGAGAACTTTGAGGAGCTCTGCTTCTCTCCTCCCTGGCCAGTGGGGAGTTAAGAAGATTGGTTATGTGTTTTAGTGTTCTGGTTGTTTGTAATTTTACATACAAATTGGACCCCTGGTCACAGGGACTCCGGCTGAGGTGTTTAAAAAACCTGGCAACCCATCAGATGTGGGTAAGTTCTTATGGTATTTTTATTTGTACACCTTATAATGATTATTATTAATGGGCTACAATCCAAGATAGAGCTGTGTTCAAGTCCAGATGCATGCCCACTGAATTTATTTGCCTCCTGTATCTCATACTCTGTTGTCATCCACTTGCGGGTCTGTTTCTAGGACTTCAGTCACTGAGCCATAGTAATACCATGTTGTCATCCACCACCCCAATTCCCCCAATAGCCTCCATCTCACTCCAAGCAAAAGCATAAGTGACCCAGAAGGCTCTATGTTGTGACCTCCTTCATCCATGATGCTCTCTCCTGTTACTTTGGGAATACCTTTTACGGAATTGAAAAACTGTCAATATTGAAAAATGATTTTGATATGTGATTTTGATATGGCAGAAATACCACAATAGGTGCCTAGGCCATTTGTGTCCAGGGAAATGACCCCAAATTTCACTCTAATTATATTAAGACTAACACATGAAGGACCTTGAAAAATATAATAATCCACCTCTGCCTCTTGCTAGCCCTGCGAACTTGGGCAAGTTACTAAGTTGCTCAGTACCTCAGTTTCCCCATCTTCTTGACAAGGTGCAGTAAGCACCAGAGATAAAGCTCATACCACATGGCTACCATACAGGAGGGCTTCAACAAACGGCAGCAACTTCAACAATCAACACTCATCGTCAGCTTAGAGCTGAGCTTACAACCCTTTCTGGGCAGTGCTATGATCTGTGGCTGCAGTTCTCAAGTATCCCCAAGTGCCCATGAGGTCAAGCATTTCAGCTCTCAGGTTTTCCTGCCTCTCCTCCCAGATGCAGTGCAAGGCCCATGGTTGGAGAAATGGGACAAATGCATGAGGAGGGGATGGATTGTTTCAGCAGCAGGGCTGTGGCATAGTTTACAGGATAGTTTGTTTAGGTTGCTAGCCAGGGGGTAGTGGCAAAAAGTAGTCCGAGGTGCCTGCTTCAGGAAGTGGAAGGACTGATTCACTATGTCACACTCCTTTTCTTCCTGAGTCAGGGACCATGGCACACAATCCCTGTGCTGAAGGTGTTCTGGGGGCATATCTTTTCATCTCTAGTAACTTTAAAGATAGCATTTTCATTTCTGCTTAACATCAGTTCTAAAAGCCCTCTATGAACACATCTTCAAGCAGACAATGTGGACCTCCACAAATACTGACTGGTTCTGATAGTTCCCCAAACAGCAGAAAGCTTGCTTTTGTCCCAGCATTCTCAGAGGTCTCTGTCTCCACACCTCTGCTCCCTCTTACATATGCAGTTTACTTGAGGAGTGAAGGCCATGGCCACCACAGCAGACACTTAAGAGGCGTTCCACCCATGCCTCTTGCTAGCCATGCAAACTTGGGCAAGTTAGTAAGTTGCTCAGTATCTCAGTTTCCCCATCTACCTGGCAAGTTGCAGTGAGCACCAGAGATAAAGATCATACCACATGGCTGCCACACAGGAGGGCTTCAACAAATGGCAGCAACTTCAACTATATTAATCACATTCATTGTCAACGTAGAGCTGAGCTCACAACTCTTTCTGAGGAGTGCTATTATCTGGGCTGCAATTCTCAAACTTGGTCAGAATCACCAGCCGAGCTATTGATCCACAGATTGCTGGTATCACAGAATTTCAGATTTTGTGCATATACAGCCGTATGATGCTGGGTGCAAGGACTAGAGTTGAAAACTCTTGAGTCTACAGGAAAAAACTCTTCTGTCTGCTTGTGCAGTCCTCTGGGACTCAGACTCGGTTCTTCTTCGCTAGATTATCCTGCCATTCCCTCACATGGACCCAGACTTCAGACACTGGGATGGGATGGGATGGGCTTTCCTCACGTCTGCCCTGCTTGTTCTACCTCTGCCCCTTCTCCCACTGCACCTCTGTTCTCAACACCCACCCCTGCAGGACCAAGTCAGACTCAGCTGCCCAGCTTCCCACTACAAAGTCCACCTTCCTGCCTCTGTATTCCTGCAGCAATTTGCAAGGAAGGAAGAATGGAAGGTCCTGGGTTCGGAGGTCAGAGGGCGCTAGGTTCTGATTGACTCTTTGCGCAATGCCTGTGAGCCTTTATTGTTGATTTTATTGTCAGCAAATACAAAATAAGTATCTACTGGATTGGAAGGGGGAAAAGGTTGACAAAAAGGCTAACAGCTGGCATGAATAACCCCAGGGAAGAGGAAGTTGTGGGCTAACAATCTTCAACAATAGAAATAGTAAAATAAAGAAGATACTGGCCAACTAGTCTTTAACCCTAAAGAATTGAGGAAATGGGTTCAAACTGTGACATGTTAGCTTTAAGTCTGCTTTAGGGAAGTTCTTGATATTAGGAATTATTAATGATATGGGCTAGGAAGAGCGGATGTGGATAATCTCTAATAAGCCTTGAAAATGAAAGAGATTTAGATGTGATCATGTTCACCTGTTATGAATCTAAGGCTGAGAAAGGGAAGGGCCTTCATGGGTCTCAACTGGAGATGGGCTTTGCAGCTGCTTGTGCCGCTATAATACAAACTTTTAGATTAGATGCCAATTAGATTAAAGCAACATACTCAGTATTTCTTTCAAGTGAACACCTGAGGGAAGTAGAAGGGACAGGAACATCACAGCACTCAGGTGACTGTAGGCAAAGTTGTACCTCCTCTCTCCCCACTTGCCCAGTTTAGCCATCACATTCACCAAAAGCTAACAAGAGTTTTTCTTCCTCATTTTTAATGGAAAGTCTTTAAGTTTCTGATAGTGTGAGGAAGTGGCTCTTGTACTCTCAACACTCTGAGCGGGAAATGTAGAGTTATTATTACTGTGATGAACTAAAAGGAAAGGCTTTACAGTTGGTTCTTCCTGCTGCTCGGAAAGCCAGCAGCTCTCTGTCTGCTTGTGTTACATGGCCCACCATGGCACCTGCTAATGCAGGACTTTTAGGTTAGGGAAATCTAAGAGGAGCTGGCCTGAGAGGAAGGGAAACCTCATCTCAGGCAATAAAGACCTGCCAGGAAAACATCATAAGCTGGACAGATTTGCCAAACTACAGGTCCAACATAAACACTGCCAGGGGAGGGGCACAGGTGACCTATCTGCAGCCAGTGTTTTGAGACCACAGGTCAGGGCACACATGCTTGATGCTGGATCCTTTGGGGACCACCGGCTGTTTATCTCTCTCCAGCCTAAGTTTTGGCACCCTGTTTCTGTCCTGAACTTCTCATTCCAAGATGCCTCTGAGCCAGGAAATGGCTCTCTGAATTCCACAGCATGCAAATATCCGGCTTACTCTAGGGCTTTGGGGCCTGAGACCTGTTTACTGCTATACCAAGGAACTTTGCCTTTGTCTCCCAGTAAGATAACCTGTGGAAGCTGGGATTCAACAGTATAAGTCTCACCTTTTTTTGTTGTTATTTGGGAGAAAAGTCCTTCTTCACTTGAACTTGAATCATATTTTGATTTGGACTAAGACAGTACTTTCCTTGTAAAATATAATTCAAGTGGTCACCTGTTTTTTCCTGTCTTACCTTTTTTCACATTAATTTCATAATAGGCTTAACTAACTAGCTGCAACCTTTGCTTGTGTGCCAAGAGCACCCAGCGCAGCCCTGCCGCCTCTGAACTTAGCTCTGCACTTGGTTCTTCTCTCACCATTGCCCTGACCTGGTTTGAGCCTTTTCTAGCTCTGCCCCAAACCAAGGTAGTGGCCTCTTTACTGACCCCTGGGCCCCATGTCGCTCCTGCCTGAGCTCACAGTACAGCAAGACTGCCTGTGAATCATTTTGCTTGCGTAAAATCTGTAAGTGCTGGCATCTGTCTTCTCTGCTACACCTATGACCTAGGGATCCTGTATTTTCTACAGTTCCCTGAAAACACTCCAGTACTTGGCCTCCTGCCATTACCACCACATGCAGCACAAGCTACCCGAGAAGCCCCAGTCCTAATGTGTCACTCTCATGACTTTTCTGCAGTGTTCTGGACACACACACACACACACACACACACACACACTTGTGAGGGAGGGAGGGAGGCATGGAAGAGCTTCCCTGACACTTAGGTTAAGGTACTTTGTGCTCTGGGCCCACCACACTTTGAAAACACTCAAAGGAGCACATCTAGACTTAAATCTCCCAAACATGGGGACTGCATCCTTTGGTCCCTGTCTCCTTGCCCTACTGGAAAGTGCCACACAAGCAGTAGATGCTGAATTGTTTCAATAAATGAATGGATTTAACACAAATTCGGTTTTCCTGCTCATTATCAAAGGCTATGTCCCTAGGCAACTAAAGGCTGAAGGTCAGCGGTGGCCAACAAAACACATAAAGTTATCATCAGGTAGCCAAAAATAATGTGCTTCCACCTGCTGACCAGGGTCTTCTCATCTGAGAGTGCATTGCAGTGGGAGCTGCTGCCGTGAGAACAGCAGCCCCAGCCAGCCCTTTGGTGACAGAGACAGATGGAGAGCTGCCAGGAGAATACTGGCAGGAAACAGGCGTAGACCATCTCTCAGAATCAGGACAGAAGAAGTGGCTAAGTGTAACCTCCCTCAACGCTCACGTGGCTTTCATCCTCAAGAGCTCTCTGTGATTTTGGAGGGACCACGCCTACTGGTTGAAGCCTACTGTTCCTTCTTGCTTTCTTCAGATAGGTGAAGCTGGGATAAGCTGAACCTAAGCTGTATTTCTAGGAGCAGATACTCAAGAAAGCCTGTATATCTATCATAACCTAAGGGGAAATACATGCAAATGACTTCCTATGAATCAGGAAGGGGACAGAAAGGTGCTCCAAGGAAAAACCATCTGTCACCACCAGCCAACCCAGAGTGCATGGAGGTGGAGCATTAATCTGCATGTGCTGAAGGGCAGGTGAGGCTCCCTTGTAGAATCGGGCCAGAAATTGCAGGAGATGGCAGACAGACCACCAGTTCCCCTAGGGTGGGGACCTGGCCAGTGGGTAGGTGCCCTAGCACTTGTGTTCAGCCTTGACCCACAGGTCATTTGCCCCCCCCCCACTTTTAAAATGTCACAATAACAATTGTAAGAAAGGAAGTTTTGTTACCTCTCCAGGCTAACTATATTACGTATTTCACATGTGGCCCATAACAATTCCTCTCCACTCACTGCAGCCCAGGCAGGCCAAAAAGCTGGCTATGCCCACCTGTGGTGTGAACCCCTGGGGATGCTGAGGAAACATCACAGCAGGATGCAGATTCGTATGCAGGAGGTGAACAAAAAGAGCAGAGCTGTAACACTTAGAATCTGCTGGATACACCATATGGGAAACACTCTAATTTTTTCCCATGTTCTCCAAAACTAGGAAACTACAATGAGGGAAAATTTTTAATATTGACATGGCAGATAAAATTCACATTACACCTTCTTCAAACAGCACTTTCTGCAAAGGAGGCCAGGTTGGAACTCCCCTTGTCATGGCCTCATAAAACACTGATTTATTGACCTTCAGAGATACTACTTTATTATTTCAGTTTTCCTGGTGTATGGACTGCTGTAGATAACTGAAAAAGCAAGCTCACAGGTCCTTATCAACACAGAGAATATGTTCCTATCACTGATTTGCCATTGGTGGGGGTGGTGGTGGAAAGGAAATAATAGGGAGTTATATATTTATCAACAAAGTGGACTAAAAGCCTGCTGAAGTATGTAGCTTTGTTCTCAAAGTATCTCATTTGAGATATCTTCTCTCCAAGTCTATATGCAACCTGCCTTCAAGATGTTAAGGGGTGGCAGGAAGAAAGTCCTCACAGAACACCTACCTACCCTATCACCTCCAGCACCACCCCAGGGGATTTCCTCCGAGGGCTTGCCCCACAGGCCTTTCCAGGCATGTGTGCCCTATCTGCTTTTTAGCCTACCTTACAAACTCAATAAGGGCCATACAAGACTTATCTCAAAACTATAAAACTTTAATGCCTCATCTGTTTGGTGGGGTTTCCTGAGCTGGGCCCTGTGTACTATCTGTAAGATTATAAACATATGTGGTTTCTTTTCTGGCAAGATTCCTTTCGATCTTAACCACTCACACCAGCCACTTGACCTAGAAAGCTTTCCTCCCTATCACCTCTTGGAATCATTTATTCTGTGACCCTTAATTTCCTACCTGTCCTTCAAAGACCACTGGGGAACCTCTTCCTCTGACAGACCTCCTGATCCCTGCAGCTATTCGTCCTCCCTCTGTTCCTCCACCATCTCTGCACTCTACAGTGCTGCTTTATTAAACTTTACCCCCTCATCCTTTTCTCTAGACCATGACCTGAGAGGATGAAACTATGCCTTCACCCTGTTTCTCACGAGCATAATGTTTCACAGACCATAAATGTTTCTTGTCATGAGGCTAAAGGCATTTGCCCTTAGGTCTTAGATATTAGATAACCTGAGAAAAGTCTGGCTGTGCATTACCCTTGACTTCAGTGATAAATATGCATCTTTATTTTCATACCTGGAATGAACAGCAGGACTGTCAACATAAAAACTCAGAACTTTGAAGAGGAAAAACTCATATTACATTTGAAAACCAATTTAGTCTCTAATATAGACAGACAAAGATATAAATCACAGAAAAGTTTTAAAGGCCAAGTTTATAGGCTTCTATACAAAGCCTTTTTTAAAATTACCATTTTACTTTTTTTTTTTTTAAACTCTGGGCCTCAAGAATGAAAAGCAAGTGTTTCACCATGAACTACATCCTCAGCCACCATCATCATCATTATTACTCTGATTGCTATTTTGATGATGACGATTGGGTTCCTAAATTGCCCAAACTGGCCTCGTTGTTGAGTTTTTCCTATCTTATCCTCCCCAGTAGCTGGGATTATAGGCATGTGCCATCACATCATGCTGAATCTATTCAATGTCACATAAGTGACATTGGGGAGAGGGGAGAGGGGAAATGGAAGAGGGGAGGAGGGAGAGACATTCACTACACACTTAATGTGTTTTCTAGAAACCAACTCTTCTGTACAATCAATTCCCTGACTCAGCATTTCCCAAGCAGTTTTCTAACTGAGGTCACTAATGACATGCAGAGTTGTCTATGTAATTTCCACATTTTGAATTAATAGAGTAGTTGGCCAAAGCAGTAGTAACTGGATAGAGAATGTTGGTAAGCATTTGTGTGTGTGTGTGTGTGGGGGGTACCAGGTATCAAACTTGGGACCTTGTGTTTGCCCGACAGGCACTTAAGCCACTGAACTATCTTCCCAGCTGTAAACATGTCTTTTGAGGATGTTATTTTAACACTACTTTCAGTACCACTTTAGACAGTATGGATTTCCACTGGAGAGGCTGGGCACAAACAACAATCAGAAAAACATCCCAGTGTCATTTGATTTGACTAACAATGCAGAAGATTACATATGGGGCCAGAAAGATTGCTCAGTAGACTAAACCACCTGCTTAGGCAAGCTTAGGCAAGTGCTAGGACTGAGGTTGTATCCCCAGCATGACATGCTATGCCAGGCCGGCTGCAGAGTCCAGCGTAGTGGCACACACCTATAATCCCAGCGCTGGGGAGGCTGAAAGCAGGAGGATCACCATGAGTCCCAGTTGCGTAGTGAGACCCTGCAACAACAGGGTCTTTTAAAATACATTAAAAGAAGATTACATATGATTTCAAATAGCACAATTAATGCTCAATGTATTAATGTGTTGTCACTCAAATTCTAACCTGCTGTTTAGCAGCATATGTTCCATATATATATATATGTATATATATATACATATATATATATATATATAGAGAGAGAGAGAGAGAGAGAGAGAGTCTCTGTTACAAAAATGCACATACTGAAGGTGGCTTAAAGATAGAAGGCAAATAGTCTTTGAATGATTGCTTTGAAAAATAAACCTGATAGTATTTGCTAATATTAGATACACCCTATGCACATACGCAATTTTTGCAAAAGCACGAGATTCTTTAAGAATGGTGTGGTCAGGCAGGTGTTTCTTAGGTGGCTAACTGTTCATGGTAGCCTTACTCTTCCAGTTCGAGTAAGGTAGCACCTGGTTCAACCTGTTAAACAATTAAGCAACACCTGAAGTGCTTAAAATGCAAAGTTCCACTCAGCTTTTCCACCTCCTTTCCTCTGAACTGTTCTACAAGACCCATAAAACTAGGACTGAAGTAGAAAGAACTCGCACCAGAATTTTTTGCTTCAGCCTTCAGCATGTTCCCAATACTTTTCCCCAGACTGGATTCCCCCTTTTTCACCCCAAACAGGGTTAGATCTCCAAATGCACCTTTATCTTTGCAGGTCTGGGAGCTCTGGTGCCCAGGGCTGTTAACAGATGTTTAGATCAATTTTAAGAAAGGAGAAATATGAAACTGCTGAAACCAAGAAAACCACCCACACTGACCCTTTCCACCAACTGTAAGTATAAATTATTTCTATAGTACAGTATTTGCAGTACCGGGGCTCCCACATTACAGAGCTCTCTCCTCCAGGGCAGAAAATCATTACCTGGCTTCTTTAATTGTGATTGTACTGCCTGATCTTCTGAGAGTACTGGTCAGCAAGAACTTACTCTACATCCAGCAAAATGTAATGGGGCTGAACCTGTGTCTCTCATGAGGTGCTCCTAAGCACAAAGGCAGGGATGGCCCCTCAGCTCTAGGGATCCAGAGAATCAGCGCTCTCCCTTGAACTTTGGTTTCCTGGGAGGTGGGTTCTCCAGAACTGATGTGCCTCCTTCAGGGAACTGCAGTTGGATCAGGGGAGCCCCGGTGCACCCCGGGCTTGAGAGCTCCACGCGGGCTTTGGCCTCAGTAAGGTTAGCCTTGGCAGCGCTGTGGATTCCTGTGCAGTCCCCACGCAGTCCCAGGCTGAGATAATAGAGAGAGGGGCTTTTTCTGACACTAATACAGGCTCGAGGCATTTTATTGAACCTTGGTTTCTCCGATTGCAAAAAATGTTTTACCTGAACACGGTCAGAGGGTTTCTGAGGAGAAGGGGCTCTATGGTTAGTCAAGGACAGACCCTGAATGGCAGATCTTAAACTCTGGGGAGAGCCCAGAGGGAGAGGGGTTAGGGGGGTGGAGAGGACATATTAAAAAAAAAAAAAAAAAAAAGGCTGGTCCTTCTTTCGGAAGAAATTTCCCAATTCTATCTCTCTGTAACTCTGCACGCCCCCACCCACCCCGGGGGATTGCTCTACTGTTCAGGTGAAAAGGCAAGTGAGATAGGGAAGGGTGCGAAGCCCGAGGCAGACCCAGCACTCCCGAAGGTACCCGGGTCTGAAAGCAGTTCCCCAGGGAGAGCTTTAGGAATCTGTCCCTCTCCGCAGGGGCCGGGTCTCTACTGCTGCGTTCCCGCCACAGCCCTCCGTTGTAGGCGCTTAGTAGGTAGTTAAGGGGGTGGAGGGCGCCGGTATTCACAGCAGCTGCGGCGAAGCGAGGCACCTGGAAAAGCCCGCCTCCCGGCCTTGGGGTCCCGTACACCTTCCCTCGGCGCCCCAGTACTCACTAGCCCTTCCCTCCCCCCGCACTCCAGCTGTGGTAACCGCCCCCAAACTTCAGGTTTCCAGTGCCCTCCCCTGCCCCGCAAGGCTCGGCTCGCGCGTGGAAGGGCGGAGGAACGAGGGCGCAGCGGCCCAAGTCTCGGTCCCTCGCGCGCTCCTTACCTGCAGCGGGGCGAGCAGCACGCACAGCGCCAGCAACCGTGTCAGCGGGCCGCGCCTCGGGGCGCGCGGGGCCATGGCGCGGTGCAGGCGGGCTGCGCGCCGCGCCTCTGCCGCTCGGTGGCCCCGACGCGGCAAACCCTCGGCCAGCCCCGCCCCGCGGGCTCCTACACCCCCGCCGCCGCCCTGCACCGCCCTCGGCCCCGGACGGCCGGGCGCGCTACGCCTCCCAGATGGTGCCAGAGCGGCTGAGCTCCCCTGCGCACCCGCAGGGGAGGTGGGGCGCCCCGGAGCGTTCGCGGGTCCCCTCCCCTTGGCTGGCCAGCGGCGCTGCCTAAAAGAGTTCACTGACTACAGCTGAAGGATCGGCAGGATAAACCGTTCTCATAGGCCAGTCCTGTACACTGCGCTGGTCTCCTCTTCACAGCGGCTTCCCTCACCACCCACTTCCTTTTGCTTTTCCTCCAGATCCTTCTCTGGTTTGTTGTGGCTTGCTGTGGGCGCCCCTCACCCCCTCTCCGCCTGTCTAGGCTCCGTCAAGCTCTCCAGGTCTGAACTAGACACCAGCCCTGAGGGGACCTTTGTTCCCAACCTCTACGTTGGTCTTTTTCTGACACAGAACCAGGGTCTGGCATCATATTGTATTTGCTTCTTGTCATACTTGCTAGGGGCTTGTCTTCCTGTACATCATCAGCACACAGGCATGCCCACTCTTCTGCATAGGGAACTTTTTATGGTTGTCCCGGGTCAGGGGAAATACTGCATTCTCTTTGAATTCTTTGAGTGCCACAGCTATCTACTTGCCTTACTTTTGGCCCAGGTCATTGTGTATCTTAGTACTTCTGTTTATTTGTTCTGAGGAAATGGTACAAAAATTTCCCACCATTGGGGCTGGGGAGATGGCTCAGTGGAATACGCGCTTCCCTGGCAAGTGAAGGGAATTGAGTTCAATCCCTGGTTCCGTTAAAAAAAAAAAAAAAAAAAAAAAAAAAATCCCACCACTTAATTGATTTTTCCTCCCTCTCTCCATGTTTTGGAAACTAATTAGGGACATACAAATCTAGAATTATGTCTTCTTGATAAATGTATCATTATTACATGCCCTCCTTCATTTGTGGTAAAAGTTGAGGCTATGACATCTGTTATGAGCCACATCACCTTCTTATAATAGCATATACATGCTACATTTTATCTTGCTTACACCTGTTTAAAGTAACAACATAAATTGGGTCTTCTGTTTTTATTTTATCTTGTTTTGTAACCTCTGCCTACTAGAGCATATAGACCATTCACATTTAATATAATTATATATGTATTTGGTGAATTTCAAGCCTATTTGATTTCAATTTATTCTCTGTTCTATTTGCTTTCTTTTCCTATGTTCTTTGGATATTTATGTTCAGACTTTCATTTTTCTTCACTATTAGCATATTTTATACATCCTTGTTATATATAAATATGTATACACATATACACACACCTGTATGTATTCATCTTTTTTTAGAGTGGTAGCAAAAAATAATTTATGTGGGGGGGTGACTTAAAAAATGCAAATATCTTTTATTTATTTATTTTGTCATTTTGTGTTTTTTTTTATTTTAGAGAAGGGTCTACAAAGTGTTCAGGGTCTTACTACTAGATCGGACTTGTAGTGATCTGCCTGTTTACAGCCTCCCAAGAGCTGGGATTACAGGTATGTGACATCACACCCAGTCTTGAAAATATCTTTTAATGAAGCAATTCATATATTGGAACCTAATATACCAATACATAAAATGAGAGATACAAGGATGTTTATGGTACAAAGATGTTCACTGTAGCATTTTTATAAAACCACAAAAGGAAGAGCTGGGAGATGGCTCAGTAGAATAAGTGCTTCCCTGGCAAGCGCAAGGGCCTGAGTTCAATCCCAGTTCTGGAAAAAAAAAAGAAGAAGAATGTAGAATAGAAAAGTAGTTGGAAATACTATGATCCACAATGCAACTATTTAAGAAAGTTAAGTAGTTTGAGGAAAATGTACAGCCTAATAAGTACAAGTAGTGACTTACAGAACAATATCATCCCACATTTGCAAACAACAAACATGAATGTTATTTTATTTATACAAACATAGGATGTTTTTGGACAAAATAATAGGAAACACTATTGCTTATACTTAAGAATCACATTTAAGGGGCTGGGGAGATAGCTCAGTAGTATAAGCACTTGCCTGGCAAGCACAAGGGCCTGAGTTCCGGGAAAAAAAAGAATCAAATTTAATAATCACAACAGCTTTGTGAAAAATATCATTACTCTTTATTTTACAGATGAGGAAGGCAGAGGCTAATAACTTGTCTAGGGTTGCATGTCAATGATGGCAGAGCTGGCATTCAAGACCCACAGGACTGACTTGGAGCATGAATCACTACCTCACTAAGCACCCAAATTTTACTAGCAGGTGTGAGTTGCAGAAGACGATAAACAATTTTACCTTTTCCATTTTTAAATTACAGAAGCCTCGATGTGATTTCATCAAGGTGAGTCCATCAAAGTTGAAAATATTATAAATCAAAAGTGCATTAATACACCTAACCTGAATGTAATAGATTAGCTCTATAGTCTATTATAGAGTGTTGGTTGTTTCCCTTTGAAGTCTGTTGGCTGACAGGGAGGTGAGGCTCGGTGCTGACCCCCACATCTTGAGAGGAAACATCATACATTGCTAGCCACAGAAAATATGGAGGTTCAAAAGTCAAAATTTCAAGTATGTTATCACTTTTGCACCATAGTAAAGTTGAAAAGCCCGGAGTCCAACCATCATTAAGTCAGGAACCAACTGTATTTACACTGAGGTGAAAGTTCTTTTGCATTTGTAATGAACAATTCTGAAAATTGTTAACTAGATATTGAAATTCTAAAGTATAGAAATGCCACAATGAGAGATGAAATAATATTGAGTTATCTGGCTTATATTATTTTGAATCTGGAAATAGGCTTTCTGGAAAAATGAGTAGCTAGGAAAGCTGGATAAGATATGATTTCACAGAAAGGAGCTGACATGTGGGAATAGGTGCTTTCATCGTGGCACTCTGTGAGAAATACCAAGGTTTACTCCTGGCACATTTCCAACATTACCACCTTCTATTTTCAAAAAAAGATTAGGGGACTTAAAACTTCTGCTTGGAAAGTCCCAGAGGTGAGTGTGCTGATTTGGGAAGCACTTTTGAAAATTAGAATGCCAATGTTAGGACATTAAATTCATCGAACATTTTTTTAATGTTTAAAAATTAAATTACACTTAGATTCTGTGGAAAATCCTCTCAAATAACCTGAATATTTTATAAATATTAATGTACACTTAGATTCTGTGGAAAATCCTCTAAAATAATCTGAATATTTTATAAATATTAATGTAATCAGTTAATAACAAAATCCTTAAAATAGGCTCAAGGATGTCATCTTTCATATATATATGCATATATATATATATAGTTATTATGGGAAACAAAATAATACTATTTTATTTATAATATTAAATGAAGATCAAACAATTATAGTTCAGATGGATGCTCATTTACAAAAACTAACTGCTATTTAATGCTGTGTGAGTACAAAGATATACTTATAAACACATGCCTAATTAACTTTTCGTTATATGCAATAAATGTGCAAATGTTTACAAATTAATGAGCTGACAATGAATTTTCTTATTTGTGCTGGGAAGAAACAAGTCAATGTACACATATACAGGAATCACAAGTTTAACTGAAAAGGACTGAAGGACAGTGTACACCTCACTCTGGAAATCCCCACTAGTCTTCACTTCTGCCTAAACTCCAGTTTTAAAAAGATAAAGATGTGCTTATTATATATGTTTCTAGTGAATGGTTTGCAAGTACTAAATCACATTATAACAGGATTTCATTTAAGCATCAGAAAACATAGGCACAGTCTTGTAAAAGAAATAAATATCACTAAGAATAAGTACCCAGTTTATGTAATTTTTTTCACTCGGTGATATAAAAAGTTACTGGGCACAAAGTTATTAAATGAACATAGGACTTCATAAATCACTTTTATGGTGAAAGGATATATATATATATCCACACACACACACACACACACACACACACACACGTATTCACCAAAAGATATTCATGAATATTCATCTTAGGCAAGATTCCTAAGAGTTCCAAGTTGACAAATTCCCTAGGGGCCCATGTATATAAGTCAAGTTTTATGTTTAGATGCGCCTTCATTTGTCTGAGTCAACACTGATTTAACAGCGATTTAGTTATCTTTAAAGTGTTTTATGGGACATAGGAGAAGGCAAGCAAAACATCAAAGTAGGTAGTAATCTGTGTAGCCAAAAAAAGTGGCTACACAAATTTGCTGCTGCCAGAAGGGTATGAGGAGCTCTACATTCTTGTCAACACTTGATATTAACATTTGAGGGGGGCAGATTATTTCTATTACAATATAACATATACAAAGTATACAGTATGATGAATTTTCAGAAAATAACACATGCTGTCAGCCCAAAAAACGTGAAACAATATTACCAGCACCCCTGGTTATGCATACTTTAGTAATTACTCATCATTCTAGATTAAGTTAAATATATTATTAATTTTGTCTGCTTTTGAATTTCATATAAACAAAGTCTACATTGTAGTATATATTGTTTGACTTTTGTTCAATATTAGGCTTGTGGGATTCATTCATATTAATGTACAATTGTTACTGTATATTGTTGCATTATTTTAATGGACTCCATTTTTTTCATCATTTTGAAAGTTGAGGTTAATATAAATTTGGGACTCTTAGGAATCTTACCTAAGATGAATATTCATGGATATCTTTTGGTGAATACATGTGTGCATTTTTTTTTTTTTTTTTGAAGTACCAGGGATTGAATTTAGGACCTTGTGCTTGCCAGGCAACCGCTTATTCTACTGAACTATCGTCCCAGCCCAATGTGTGCATTTCTATAGAAATGGAAATGCTAGATCATAACAAAGTGTATATTCAATTTTAGTATTTGCTATTAGTTTTCCCAAGTGGCTGCACAATTTTGCTGCTGCCAGAAGTGTATGAGGAGCACTACATCCTTGTCAACACTTGATATTAACAGCCTTTAAAATTTTGGCTCTTTTAATAGGTGTTTAGTGTTATCTTAGTGTCATTTGATTTTGATGACATCATTGTAAATAATGTATCATTTTAGTGATGTACCATTACATCTAATGATGTATCATTATTATCATTTTCTTTCCTGGTGACTAAAAATTTATTAGGTATCTGAATATCGTATTCAGTGAAGCGCTTATTCAAGCAAGAAACTCAATATTTATCATCTACTCACTTATAGAAACAGATCTTGCCTTCTGCATCACTTCTGTAACATCCATAGACTTTTGAGGCTGACATGCTTATTTGCATTATGTGGAATCAAATACTTGTTTCTGGTTGCAAATCTACATTTAGCCTATTATTTTGTCCTTGTTTTTTCATGCAAAAATTGAGAAGTACAGTTGAAAGTATTGGTTTTTCATCAGGATTCTATCCTGTTTTTTTTTTTTTTTTTTTTTTTTTTTTTTTTTTTTTTTTTTTTTTTTTTTTTTTTTTTTTTTTTTTTTTTTTTTTTTTTTTTTTGATGGAATCTTACATCCTAAGGAATGCTAATCAACATTAGTTTCTACACTATAAAATGAAGAGAAAAATAATACCTTCTTTGAAGGGTTGACACAGGAATTGGAGATACTAAAAATAAAAAAAAATAAGAGATACAGTATGAATATCCAAGGGCCCAACATGTTACACTTCATGAATAGTAGGGTTATACCTTAGGGTTTCTGTAAGGACATTTCTGAATTACCTCACTTCTCATTTCTAATATACAATGCTTAGCACCCACAGGTTAAAAGAGGTTTAATTTGTTCATGTTTTCAGTTCACTTGGCTGACTCCAAGGCAAAGACATCACAGTAGAAGTTGCTGAAGCAAAGCAGTTCAGTTCATGTGGCAGGTAGGAAGGTGTTCCCTCATTACAGTTGCCTGAAATAATCCATGTTTCCTAGTTTCTCTAAACTTTGGGGGTCTCCACTGCACCTTTGGCTTCATGCTTACAGCTTAACCCTCTGCCCTTTCAGAAGCACACTGCTGTGGTTAGTATAATGGAGGACTCTGGAGACCAGGCTGATGGCCCTGATCTAGTTTATTGAGGAATCATGTGAATATATCGGCCGAGGGTAGGGAAGGACGTGAATAGGCAAACTGTGGGGCGGGACAGGGCTACTCTTCTGCCAATGACTGTCAGCCAAGTATGCTTGGCATTCTGGCTCCTGGAGTGTGCTCTACAGGTGCTCCTAAGTAATGGCAGTGAGCATTGCCTCTGGCCCTGACATACCCACACACTGTCTACCTCCCAGGCCTTATTTTAAAATCTGAGTAGAAGCATTTCTCATCCCACTACTCTTGCATTCTGCCTGCACCTAAAACCAGCACTACATGGATGATAAGAAAGTCTGCCAGCTGGAGCAGTAGCCAGGTTTCTCTCTCTCTTGGTATGGGCGTAGAGTATCTGAATCACTGAGCACTCCAAATCCAATTTCAAAGGAACGGGTTCTCTAGGCTACTGCCATTGTGAAACATGGCACCCTGTGTCTTTCTTCCACCTTTGCAGTTTTAGGCTATTAAGGGTGGAGTCCTGCTGCTTCTTGTGATGCCCTAAGACCATCTTTCTTATTCTCTTATTCCTTCTCAGCAGTCAATATTTCCTCTGTTCTATATTTGCAGTCCACAGTTTTATTGGATCTTCCTTTTTAGCCAAACTTAAAATGCTTTAAATAATTTTTCTGGGCCCTTTGTTTTTGCTTCTCAACATAAATATGGGTAAAAGCCTACAGCAGTAGTCATTCCACTGCCTCAGCATTCCACTGCTTTAAATTTTCTACTGCAATATTAACTAGTCCACTGCCCTTAATCTCAGTCTCTGGACAGGAGCAAAATGCAGAAAAGCTTTCAGTCAAGTCACAACACACCTTGTCTGGAGTTCAGCAGCCAATGCAGTCCTTCTCCCAGCTGAGACCTACCAAGCATGGTCCTTACTGGCAAGATTTCTTTTAGTCTTATGGCCTTTTGTGGTCTGAGCAGAATCTCTCATACAGTACAGCCTTAAAGCATTCCAGTTCTACCTTTCAACCAACATCTTTGAAGCATTCCAAACCCTTCCTATAGGCCAGTCTCGAAGGCTTCTGAACCACATGGTCAGGAATAGTCACAGCAATGATCCCACTTCTGGTACCAAATTCAGTCTTGTTGCTGAGACAAAATACTCAATGCCCATAAGTTAAGGAGGAGTTTTATTTAGTTCTCAGTTTGTAGAGGTTTCAGCTCATAATCCACTGCCTCGAAGGCAAAGTGGCACATGGTAGAAGGGCATTCATGGTGGCAGAATACAGAAAAAAGCAACTAGAGAGGAAAAAGACAGGACTCTTTCTGTCCCTTATATTCTTATATTGCATCCAGACTGCCTATGATAGGGTGGGTGTAGTATTCACACCCTTAATTCTAGACAGAACTATGCCAAACCAGTGAACTCAGTTACTAACCATTCCACACACTCTTAATCCTAGCGTCACACACTCTAGATGCAGTCACCTCTCAAAAGTCCACTCCCAGGACTCTGTGAGGCTTTGGGGAGGACATCTAGACATAAGCCATAGCACACAGTACATAGCGTTTTCCAAAGTTATTTGACTATGAATCTTTGTAAGTGTATTTCTAAATTTGGCCTTGAATGAACTGATCAGAGAGTGGTATATTTGGACTGCATTGTCTTATTTCCTAAATGCAGTTATGGCATTCTGGATTTACAGTAAGGGTTAACTATAAGAAGTCACCACTTAAAGCTTATATAGCACTTGTAGGGATATTATTAAGGAAAGCACAACCACATTTCATGAAGACTCATAGGAAAAATATCTCTTGGGCTTCATGAGCCCTGTCAAACATCAAGAAAGGTCTATGAAAGGCCTAAGAATTCACTCTACTTAAGAGTCAGAAGCAGGGTTCCAGTTCATGAATGCTATCAGAAAACATAAGGAGGGGCCGGGGATATAGATCAGTAGAATAAGTGCTTCCCTGCCAAGCACAAGGGCCTGAGTTCAATCCCCAGTTTTGCAAAAAACAAAACAAAAGAAAACCCATAAGGTTCCCAATCAGAGGAAAGGGAGTTTTTACACACTGCAATTGTACCAACCAGTTAATAACATTTTCTTCAGCTTCTAGTCTTCACAGGGTGATTGCATATTTGGACACATGAAGCCTGAAGATTACAGGGAGGACATCTGAATTTAGAGAAGCTGTATTTTATAATTTATTTATTTTTATAAGCTGAATTTTAAATAATAGGCAGTATATCTACCTACCTGACCTTTGTCTTAGATGAAGACATTATTATACAGTATAGAAAACAAATGTTTTCTTCATTCTGGTGAAACACACTATGTTTTCTAAGGGTACTTGCTGTAGAAGCATCTCTGAAAAAGCCTAAAAGTAAGGCAATTCATGCCTTTGCGTGTTAGACCTGCAAAATTTTGAGATGTGTGGAGTACTTTATCCAATATCAAATACACAAAGATCCCAACTGGCTTATTATTTTATTCTTAAAATATGGATGAGTACCCAAAGGTGACCAAGTGTTTGAGGATATATCAAATACAAAACAAAAAATGTAAGTGAAAAAAAGCAACACTGAAGGAAATAGAGATAATAGTGAATTTGAAAATCCTAATTGTCTTCTATTAGGATAGAACAGTTGATACACTGTGTCAACTTGAAAAGTTTAGAAGTTTACTAAACAACTCAATAAGAAGCCAGGGTCTGGTACTTAGTAAACATCCTGAGTTTGTAAAAGAGGGTAAGGAGATAGTGTGGGTGGAAAAAAAAAGAGGCTCACTCTCCCCACCACCACCTTGTGCTCTTGCCATCTTCTGCCACCCTAAAGTGCTGCCCCTCTGCCTCATCACCAATTAGAGCCAGCTGATTACATACTAAAACCTCCACAAGCTGTAAGCTAAATAAATCTTTCCTCCCTTAATTTTGGGTGTTAGGTATTTTGGCCTAGCCAACAAAAACAAAAAATAACCAAACATATTCACAAGGAAATTAAAGGAGGTTTTGCATCCTGGAAATAAGAACATAATACTAAGAAAAAAGATTAGACAGCCCAAGAGAAATCTTGGAATAAACATACATGCCAAAGGAAAAAAACTCCACAATATAAGAACTAGAAGGTAAAAGTTCAGGAACTCTTTCAGAAAAAAAAGAACAACTGAAAGAAGTAGAAAATATTTTTAAAAAGAAAGCAAAGCAAAGCAAAGAAAGAAAGAAAGAAATTGTGGAGAGTGCTTTCTCTCCAATGTTTGTATAATATTCACTTTCTTATCAAAGACCTTACTAGTTGGGCACATAGCTTTAAGTACTAGACAAGTTTCAGATTGTATAAAAAAAGACCCTATTATATAACATTACTTTGATATTTTAGGAACAAAAATTAAAGAGAAGGTCTTGTCACTTATTAAAAAACAAAAACAAACAAACAAAAACAGATACAAAATAGGAACCTTAGATCTCTGGAAGGAAGGCCCATCAGACCCTACACTTCTAGTTTTAAGGAATTACCCAAATACTCAGGCTATCAGGTCAAACTCCATCACCTCAAACCTGCTTACTGTATTCATCAGAAGCCCACGCCTTTCTTTTTCCTTTCTTATTTAAATCTAAGCTCTTGTCCCTGGGCCACTCTGAAAATTCCTTAATGTCACATTCTCCATCAGCTGGACCTCTGGTCTGTCTTCATATACCTTACCTATATTTACAACATTTTTTTCTGAAGGTTCTTTTCTGTATCTCAAACTATGTGTATTGCATCTCATTTCTTCATTCACATTAAATTTTTTTTTAACTTCAAGACCCATTCCTTAGATTTCCTTCAACATTTGCCTTATCTCATTTTTCCTTTAGCTAGTTTAGATTCTGTAATCCATCACAAGTTACTCCCTTCAAAGCACCTTTAAACCCCTGTCCTTTTTCTCTCATGCTCATAGAAGAACAGCTCTCGTTATGTTTTCCTCTCTATTTTTCTTCAGAAACAGCTGCTCCTTGGTGGAAAAAAGAAAAAAGAAAAAAAAGAAAATAGTGTGAACTGCCCCCTTTAAATATATAATTATTTTCAAGACGGCTCTCCAAATTGGTTAACAATCCTATGGTTCCCTCCATAATTTACTGGCAACCTCAAAGATGACCATTTTTAACTTCTTTATCAAGGATCTGATACATGCTAAATGCTAAGCTAATGTCTTTGATTTATACTTCACCGAGAAAACAGAAGGAATTAAATGGAAACCACCTAATATTCCCTTAGCTAGTTACTTCAAGTCTACCTATTCTGTGTCCTTGCTTTCCTGCTGAATGATGGCTATCCGTCCATTATTACTCTGAATCTTACCCTTTCTTGCCTCCTCAAGGATTTCATTTCTGTAATCACTGCCCATTACTGCAGCAGAATCTTAGTCTTTCTTACTTGATTGACTTATTCTTATATAGTCTATGAAGACAATTTGATTTCTTTCATTACAAAAAAAAAAAAAAAAAAAAGTAGACAAATTCTCCCTTGACCTCGTCTTCTATTCCTCTTCTTGGCAAAAATTTCTGAAAGGTCTTGTCATCCCTTGTTAATGTTTCTCCTTATGTTCCAACTTCTATTTCCACTAGTGCACTGAAACTACAAAGTCATCGATGTCATTAATCTTCTAATATTTCTTCATTTTGATTGATAGCACAGCTAATCAGTCTCTCTGCAGAACATTTTCCTCTGTTTCCATGTTACACTTTCCTTCCTGCCTATGGTCCTTGATTCCTTTAGTAGTTTCATTCTGCTGAAATTTCCAAATATGAGTACCCCAAAGAAGCTATACATTCTCTTATGGGTACTATCTTCCTAGGCCTCTAGTCCCATGGCTCTATTAAAATTTCAATAACTAATATGCCTTCAATTTTGACCTCTCCTGTGATCCATAGTTGGTTAGGTAATCTCTTGCATGACATTTCCAGCCTTATGGTTGAGATACAAAATATGTGCCAAAAGTCTTGAATTTAGGGTAGGAGTCTTTGGAAGGTGATTGAACCAAAGGCTCTAACATCATCAGTGGATTAATCCACTGATTAATGATGACCACAATTTGATGACATTACTTAGAAGTAATGGAAACTTAAGAAGTGCATCCTACTAGGAGTGGAGTTGTGACTTTGGGTGTGGATCTTGTCTCCAGTCCCTTTTCTCTGGATCTTTTACTTTCTTCTTCCTGGTTAGAAGTGAGATATCGCTTTTTCTCTACATGCCATTCTGCCAAGTTTTGGTCTTGCAGAAGGACTAAAGAGAAGGAGCCAGAGAGCTGGCATTTGAATGGAACCTCTGAAACTGTGAGCCAAAATAAATCCTTCCTCCTTTAAGTTGATTTTCTCAGGAATTTTGTCAGTGACAAAAAGTTGTCACACACAGGCAACTCTCAGGGATCTTGAGTTTCATGAATGTGAAACAAAATTGTAGTTTAACTCCCTGTGCTTGTTCTTTACTTTCTCACTGCTATCCTCACTCATTTATTCCTGTCAGAAACCAAGGTGATGACTATCCACAGACCCCTGTCTAACTTCTAGCCAAAGTATATAGGCCCTGTATGACTTAACTGTCTCTTCTCATGCTGTCTCATTGTAGCTTATTAGTTCCCTTGGCTTCCTACCAAGTTTCTGAACAAAGCACTGCTTCTCTCCTATACTGCTCTTCTTCCTCTTCCTGTTTTCATCTGGTTAAAGCCTATTCCTAGTTCCAGGTAAAATGTCATCCCAAAGAAGCCAAAGAAAATAGTAATCACCCTGACTGGAGTAAATCCTGCTCCGGCAATGCTTTCTCAACCTGTTTTCCTTGTCTGGAAAGCTCTAAGGGAGATTCTGTACCAGTCTTCTTCACTTGTCTTCTTGTCCCTAGCACAACACAGCACAAAAATCACTCCACAGTTTATAGAAAAAGGTGCTATCTCTACATTTACCAATCACTTGGCAAGTCTGGTGAAGTTTGTTAGAATGTTAGATTGGGTACTTCCCAGTCAGACATGAACACAAACTGACTTTTTATCCACATATACATGGCAAGTTCCATATACTTTTATTGAGCCTGTATTTTCTACTTTGGATATAAATTAGAAAGAGAAGATGTACAGTTCTATTCCCAACCAACATATTCTATTTCTAACATAAAATGGTTCTAGCAAAAGGATTTAGGTTTGGCATATGGGTTCTTGTTTTATACTGGGGATTGAACCCAAGGCCTTTGCACTGACCTACATTCCTGCCACTTTAAAATTTCATTCAGGTTAAAAGTCAATTTGATGTTTAGCAAAATAATCTTTCTAAAAGGATGACTGTTGGAAACAAATCAAAGTCCAGAACTCTTATGTATGGCAATAGGTACTGTCACCAAGAATTCAGCTAATAACTAGGCCACTTCTGAATTTCTGGAAAAAAAATTTAATCTCTGGATTGCTTTGTATTTATTTATTTATTTTGGTGGAACCAGGGATTGAACTCAGGCCCTTGTGCTTGCCAGGGAAACACTTATTCCACTGAAGGATTGCTTTATAAACAGGCATTTCAAATTAGCTTTTTATTATTTTGCAAACTTAGATTTCATTACATTGAACAAATTTATTGTTATTTAACAATGAGAATGGGTGCTTTATTTTTTATTTTGTAAGAACTTGCTCAGAATAAATGATCAATATCTGACTTACCTGAAGAGCCCATATTTTACTGAAAACAAAAAAAGAAGCACAATCTCAGTATTACTAAGACATTTTAAAACACAAGGGAAACTCACCTGAGATACATTATATGGCTTCCTTCACACCTTTTAAAAACCATTGGCATTTAAATGCAGATTCACTAAACAATACAATTACATAAATACGTTATAATCAGCTTTCTACAGCCAATCATTTTGTACCAGATTCAACTAATCCTGGATGAAAATAGCCCAGAAAAAAAAATTGGATTCTGTACTAAAGATTTAGTCTTTGTTTTCTAGTCAATATTCTCTAACGTAAGTGTGATTGCCATCTAAATAGCATTCACATTGCTTTAGAGATTATAAATCTAGAGATGACTTGAAATATATGGGAAGATGAATTTAGGTGATATGTAATACTACCCCATTTTACACAAAGGACTGGAGCATTGGTGGGCTTGGATATTAATAGATTCTTTTTAAATTTTTTTGAGACCAGATCTTGCTATGTAGCTCAGGTTAGCCTTGAACTTACTGTCTAGCCCATGTTGGCCTTGAACTTGCAGTGATCCTCCTGCCTCACCTGGCACGCTGGGGATTATGGGCATGTGCCACCATGTCCAGCCTAATCAGTGGATTTTGAAACCAATCCCTATGGATACTGAGGGACTGTGTATCGCTTCACCTGGTAACAGACGCACAGTGGACCACTGAGCTATGATCAGCTTCACAAACAACTTGGGTGATAACTGGAATTTTAGGATTTACAACTAAAGTCTGGAGCCAGCCCCTAGTACAGTTAGTTGTAAACAAAGACTCAGGATATCACAAAAGCATATGTAAGCATCACTCTCAGCCCAGATATGTTTGTAGATGTGATTTTAGTCAGTGCTTTATATAATGACAACAATCACTGCTATCAAAATGGATACCAAAGAAAGCAAGAGAAGAAGGAAAAAAGGGAAGGTAAAGAAAGCAATCACAATTGAAAAGATGGAAATTGTGGAGAAATGTGATATTTGTGTGACTGATCTCATTAATGTATATATAGCATGTCAAAAGCCACCATTTCAACAACCTTACAGAGAAAAGATTTGTACAAGGAAGCTAGTGTTGCTAAATGTTTTACTCAGATTAATAAGTCATGATCAACAGTGGTAGATGAGGCAGAAAGCTAGTATTAAGTGTAGATAAGTGAAAGGCAGATGGCAGTTTATAGCTTCAGTCTATAATTTATGAAGAAGCTAGGACTCATAAAGGATCTGATAAAGGATGACTACCAAGGAGTAATAATGTTGAAACATTTAGTGCCAGTGAGAACTGGTGTTCAGAGTGTCACTAGATATGGTAAAACAGTCAGTGCTGATACGGGTTACTCAAAGTTACATGTATCACTGCAAAACAATGACATAGAGTAGTGGCTTTTGCTCTCATCAAGTCTGCAATTATGAGCAATTGTGATGAAACTAGCCTATTCTGGAAGAAAATGTCCAGTATTATATTAACAGAAAGAAACGCAAATGGTAGGCCATAGCCTATAAATGATAGGCTACCCTTACTGTTATGTGCCAATATGAGTCATGATCTCAAGATCAAGCCTTTTGGTTTACCACTCCCCTACTGCTCAGAAAACATAAAGAATAGGCTAGAGGCCTTTCAAGGTCAGTGAGGAACCAGGGCATAGGAGAACCTATATTGTTACATCATGTAACTCAGTTGTGTCCCAAATTTTCTGATCAGGAGATAATGGGGCCACATGTGATCGATGATGTAGAGTGTGCCTAAGGAGAGTCACATGGAGAGAGAACATTCTCTCAGTCTTTCACAGAGAGCAAATTGGTCAAGCAATGGCCATGACTCATCCACATGGCTGACACTCACAAAGGATCTAAAGACTGCAGTATGGGGTTTCAGGTTAAATCCTAAGGGGATCTGACTGACCATATCAGATACGAAAAGTTACATTTCTTATATAGGTCTTGCTTCATCTTGGTCTTAACCATCCAGCAGAAAAGCATGAAAACGAAGTATAAAAAATAAAGCCACATTAATAGGCTGAGCTGTAAAAAGCTCAAGTCAACAACTTTGGACATTGCCAGTTTTATGGAAAATTCACTACTATTATGGACTCCTGGACTATATTGGGAAGATTCTGCTGAATTCAAGTACCTACAATATTTAAATGATAATGGAATGCCCATTCTGACAAATTTAACAAAAAAAAGTGGAATAGAAATGAATGGCCCTTTTGTATCTGTATACTTAAAATAGTTAGGATAGATATACAGCTCCATTCTCTTAACTCAATGAATAGAGGTTTGTTCTAATAGTGTTTGTGCACAGGATATCATGTTTACATCTTGTACAGTGAATAACCACTATGACAACAATATGCAATGTATTAATTGTTGAAAATGTACTGGTAATCAGTTGTGAAACTGTCTCATTGATATTTGTTTCTCAATAAGATTATTAAAAAGGAATAGGCCAGGGGTCATGTGGAGATTTAACACAAAAGCTTGAGGAACACAAGTACTTTTTCATGAGTAGATCAGGGAGGCTTTCAACCTACTGTTTAGAAACATGTAGAAAACAAAGGTTTACCACTTAAGGGTCTACTCATCAGGGGCAATGTTCTGGCTCACCCATGAGATTTGGAAGAACTGGCTAAAGAATGCCCATCGCTCTTGGCCAAGTTCCTCTTGCCTACTACAACTGTACTGCAGCCTATGGACAAGCAGGTTTTAGTTAACTTTAAGAAATTATATAGCAAAAAACTGTTATTCCTAAAAACTTCTGGGGCCAGGGAGATGGCTCAGTAGAATAAGTGCTTCCCTGGCAAGTGCAAGGGTCTGAATTCAATCCCCGGTTCCACCAAAAAAAAAAAATAAAAAATAAAAAAAATAAAGGACTTCTAAACAGAGTTCTAGAAGGAACATTACAACATCCTATCCTGTATAGGGTTGAGAAATCCTGGGCCAGAAGTTCTATTAAAGGACACTAAGATGTTTGGAAAAAAGTATGGTCTAAAATTATACAGGAGAGAGATTTTTGAAGGCTGTGTAGAGGAGTCTGAGCCTTCAGTTGATGAGACTGTCACTACAGCAGAGTCCATGTTTGCAGATGGACAGAGGTGATATTAAGGAATTGGTGGAGAACACTCAGAGGAATTACTGACAGAAACTTCAGCAATTTTTGGCTGAGCAACAGAGAATGGCACTTAACAGGTTTCTGAAGAGGGGGAGTATAAAAATCAGTGCAGCAAAGTTCTCCTCAAATAAAGGGAATTCTAAAAAAATGGACAGAGCTAAAAACGTTTGTAGAGAAGACCCACCCAGACAAAGAAAAAGTTAACTGCTGCATTTACTTGCTGAATGACAGTATCACATCACACTATAGAACAGTTAAAGAAAAGAAATAGCCTTAGCTCAGTTTTTAGTTTTGAAAAGGTTGAGAGCTAGTGAGTTAAAAGCAGGTCCTCAAACCCATTCCACCTCAGTGGGAGCTATGTGCCCAGAAATTACTGGGCTCAGCAGACCCATTTTTCTAATGTTGGGCCCAGGTGAGCTCAGACAAACTCACAGAACTACTGGAGTAGTTCTCTGGATACAGAGGTGGCAGCTGTAACTAGGGTGGGTTAGTCTGCTGGGAAGACTCTAGGTGAAGATGCCAGTCAGAACTCAGGTGAACTAATTTAAATACAAATTCCCAATTTAAGACCTGCTTAGTTATATAGCTGTAATTTTGTCCTATGGTCTAAAGTATAAACCCATTATTTATAAAAGTTTGTCAATTTATAAATTTCACTAGCTGCTATTAGTAATGCTAATTGTGTTACTGAAAAAAGGAAACCATATCTGTCTTAACCACATATTTTCCCTTGGATATTAATAGTTTGGGTGTTTGGGTAATAACTTCACAAAAGCCCTACACTGAGTATTAGAGGACAGTACCAAATGGAAACCAATGTCTTACTCTCAATCAATAGAGAAGATAAAATCTTGGGATACACACAAAACAAAAATCTCTGATACAGGAGATACCAAAAAAGACTTCTCAGAGAGGATTTGATTCCAATGATACAGCTACGTACTATCAAACTTCCACAAAATGGTATCACAGTAATCAAAATAAAGAGTTCTCCCTGAAATAGAAAATGACAAAAAGAAGGAGCAAAATGCATTTTCAGGCCCCAAGTCTGCCCAGAACAAACCCAGGAGACATCAGTAGGAAGAAAGTGGAAGCCACATACCTAAAATCTCTGAAATATCAATTGAAGTAAAGAAACAGCTGCAGAAGAATATATAGGAAATTAGAACAGAGATAATCTCACAGGTAAAAAAAAGAAATTATAACTACAATGAAAAAACTACTAAGCATTTTAAAGAAGACACTGGTTAAAAAAAAAAAAAGAGAATAGAAAAATGATGGAAACCTTGAATGAGCAATGTAGGAAAGAAATAGAATGCATGAAATAGATTCAAAAAGATATATAGGAAATTAAAAACTCAATCACAAGTTGGCAAAATTATTTGAATGAAAGTGAAGATAGAGTTTCAGACCTTGAAGACATTGCAGCTAGTGAAAAGGTAAGGAAAGATTTCTTAAAAACAACTAGGATGCAGGAAATAAAAATTTAACATCTGCAAGATGATTCAAAGATGAATATAAGACTAATAGACATCAATGAGAAAGGAGACAAATGACATAAAAATACAGGCAGAAAGAATAGCAGAAAACTTCCCAAATATGGAAATCCATCTGATATTCAGTAACTGAGGCACATAGAACTCCAAATAATACCAACCCAATTAAAACTACACCCAGACATATAATAGCATATAATAGTCAAGACCCCAGAAATCCAGTACAAGAACAACATTCTATAAGCTGCTAGAGAAAAGAAACAGATCACACTGAAAGAAAAACCCATCAGATTAACAGATTTTTTCCTCATAAACCATTAAGTCAAGAAGAGCAAGGAGTGAAGTACTTCAAGTCATCCAAGAAAACAAATTCCAACCTACACTGATCTACCCTCCAAAACTCCCTTTCACGTTTAATGGAGAAGTGAAATACTTCCATGACAAAGAACAACTACAATAATTCATGATTACCATACCAATCCTACACAGAATACCAAAAGATATTCTAGAAAGGGATTAAAATACTCACATTTTTAAGAACGACAACAGAAAAGAATCCACCAAACACAGCAAACTATTATAAACACAGGATAAATATAGGGAATCAAACGTAGGAAAATAACATGTCAAACCTAAGTCAATACATCTCAATGTACATAGTGATCAATGTAAATGATCTCAACTCACCAATTAAAAGAAATAGATTCACCAAAAACAGATAAAGAAACAAAATCCAATAATACACTGTACACAAGAAACACATTTAACCCATAAGGAAATTCATAGGCTGAAAGTGAAAGGATGGAAAACAATACTACAGGATCCAGGACCTCAGAAAAAAGCAGGTGTAGCTTTTCTGTTCATAGACAATCTAAACTTCAAATCAAGAATGATTAGACAATATAAAGAAAATTCAATATATACTGGGTAGGGGAAAAATTCCAGAGGAGGAGATAACAGTGATAAATATGTATGCACCAAATTCAGGAGCACCCAACTACATAAGACAGATTTTAAAGGACATGAACAATTTAATAACCAATATCACAATCTTAACAGGAGACTTTAACACCTCCTTATCTCAAAAGATAGGCCAAGCAGACAAAAAATTAGCAAAGAAGTAGCAGAACTGAACCAAACCTTTGAACAAATGAACTCAGTGGACGAATACAGAGTATTCCATACAACAACATCTGAATACACTTTTTCAGCTGCACATGGGACATTTTCTAAGATAGACTACATACTAGTCCATAGGTCATGTTTAAGTGTATGTAAGAAAACAGAAATTATCCCATGCACATCATCTGACCACAGTGCAATGAAACTGCAAACTAATGACAAAAGAGATCATACAAATCCCACAAACATATGAAAATCAAGTAACACCTTCCTTAGCCACCAATAGGTTACATATGAAATTAAATAAGACATTAAACAATATCTACAATTCAATGAAAATTCAAGCACAACTTACCAGAATCTGGGATGCAATGAAAGCAGTTCTTAGAGGGCAATTTAAAGCAATGAACTCACATTAGGAAAATTAGAGGGGAATAAATAACTTAATACTGCACCTCAAACTTCTAGAAAAAGAAGAGCAAACCAAGTCCAAAGCCTGAAGACAGGAGGAAATCATAGATTAAAGCAGAAATTAATGCAATTGATACAAAGAAAACAATACAAAGAATTAATGAATCAAAAAGCCGGTTCTTTGAAAGATTAAATAAAATTGATAGGGCCAGGGAGATGGCTCAGTGGAATAGGCGCTTCCCTGGCAAGTGCAAGGGCCTGAGTTCAATATCTGGTTCCGCCAAAAAATAAAATAAAATAAAATTGATAAACCCCTAGCTAACCTCATCAATACGAAGAAAGAAAAAACTCGAAGTCAATAAAAATCTTTCTTTTTAGTAGAAATGGGGACTGATAGGCCCTTGTGCTTGCAAGGCGAGCGCTTATTCTACTGAGCTATCTCCCCGGCCCTTCTGTCTCCCTCATGAACATATATGCAAAAATCCTCAATAAAATCCTAGCAAATAGAATACAGCAAATTATCAAGAAGATTATACACTATGACCAGGTAGGCTTCATCCCAGGAATGTAAGGATTGTTCAACATACACAAATCTATAAATGTAATACACTATATCAATAGAGCCAAAACAAAAATACATGATCATCTCAATTGATGCACAAAAGGCATCTGACAAAGTCCAACACTCATTCATGATCAAAGTCCCATGAAAATTGGAATAGATGGACTCTACCTCAATTTGATAAAAACCATCTATGACAATCCAATAGCCATCATAATTCTAAATGGGAAAAAACTGATATCTTTCACCCGCAAATCAGTTACAAGATAAGGATGTCCTCTATCACCACTCCTATTCAATATAGTTCTGGAAACATGAGCTAGAGCCATTAGACAAGAGAAACTGAAAAGACAACCCACAAATTTGGAAAAAATCTTAATCACTCAAAGGTTTTCTATCTAGAATGTATAAAGAACTAAAAGAAAATTAATTTAAAGACCATATTCAAAAATGGGCATTCAAGATGAATACATACTTCTCAGAGGACAAGAGGAAAATAAATACATGAAAAAATGCTCCGCACCATTGGCCATTAGAGAAATGCAAATTAAACCAACATTGATACCATCAGTTATCATAAAGAAATCAACTAATCATAAATGCTAGAAAGGCTGCAGGGGAAAAACGAACCCTTCTCTACTGCTGGTGGGAGGGAATGCAGACTGGTATAACTACTATGGAAATTGGTGTGGCGACTTCTCAAAAACTAGCATTGGAAATCCCATTCGATCCAGCTAGTCCCCTTTTGGGAATTTTCTCAGAACTGAAAACGTTGTTATATATGCATGCACTCATGTTTATAGCAGCACAATTTGTCATAGCCAAATCTTGGAAGCAATTAAAATGCCCATCATCTGAGGAATGGATGAAAAAGATGTAGTATTTTTATACAATGGAGTATTACTCAGCTTTAAAGACACACTCAAAGCCTTCATAGGTAAATGGATGTAACTAGAGCCTATACTCATAAGTGAAATAAACCAAACCTACATGTGTAAATATCATATTGTTTCCTTACTATAAGAACCTGAAGGAAGAAATAAAACTTGAAAGGCATAACAGATATAGTAAAACAGAATAAAATGGAACTTAAGGAGTAAACAACAAAGAGAGAAAAAAGAAAATTAGAAAAAAGGAAGGAGAAAAACATGCAGGTATATATATATAATGGCTGAGGTAACTGTACTGAAAATCTCCATCAGTCTTCTGAAAATAGCAGTTGATATGTAGAATTTTCACCTTGACTAACTCTGTATGCTCATAGCTGCAACCAAAGCAACTAGTTTGAGGACAACAATGTGTAATAAAAAAACATCTTGATCTCTGCTTCTGTCGTATTATTACTGTACTTTCTTTAAAACAAACTTTTTAAAAACGGTAAATAAAAAAAGATATGAACAAAAATTTAAGGTTTCTTGAAAACAAGTGGCAATATGCAACCATTTGTCCAATCTTACATATCTGCTAATCTGAACAACAGATATGATGATAAAATAGATAATATATCAACTATTATTAATCAGTTATTCTTGGTTTCAAAATTTGTAACATATGTACTGTTTTATGTTGCCCTGTTTGTTGCTGATTTTTGTTTTTGCTTGCTTTGCTTTTATTTTTCAAAATAAAATTAAATTAAAAAAAAATAAAAAAGAAGCAGGTACTGCTGGGCTAGACCATCCCAGGGAGGGAAAGGACACTAGAGAGCCAGATTCCGGATCATTTATGGAAGGGGACTTGCCTTCCATTTCATCAGTACCAATAACCACCTTCCATTTCATCCTCTTCTGGCAAGTCAAGATGTCAACTTGAATGGTAAGTAGAGTATGGAATTCTTGGTAAACTAGGCACATTTTATAATTTTTTGGTGAATATACTTGGAAAATTATTGGTGTTTCTGATAAATTATGCATAATATACAACCCTTTTATATCAAGAGGTTAAGGGACACTTAGGAAGTCCATAATACATTACAAGTATTTCTATTATTTCCTATGGGAAAAAAATCTTGATTTATAAGCAACCTGAGTTGCAACCAGCCTCATGAATGAAGTATTTTTAAGTCAAGGGTCCCTGTACATGTTCAAAGTTAAACTTAATTTAAACACTTTCCTTTGAATTATCTCAGAAATATTTCATACAATACAATCCCTTTTTAGTAAAAACCAGATAAGTAATTTATGTAGAGTATTATTTCTAAACTATGAGTACATTTTAATGACTATATACTCTATTTTTATTGTATATAGTGTTTCAAAAGAAAAGCAAAAATATATAGCCAAAAACAAAACAATACCAAATATGCAAAAACATTTTATTTATATTAGATCAACATTTTTGACATGAAAGGTAGCCACTTTCAGTTTCTCAGGAATGCCTAGAATCCAACAGTTTCTGGAAAGACTAGTCAACAATTATTTCACTGTAGGTAAAAGAAACAACTTCTGAGTGAATTTTTTAAATGGGTTTGCCTATAACAAATTATTTTATAAGCATGAATGTATGGTAAGCTAGCTTTCCCAGAAAGTGAGTGTAATCCAACTGTGATCCCAATGTATCAAACCAGCCTATACAACAAACATGAGGGTCTCCTGTGTATAAACTGTGCTCAAACAAGAATTCTCTGTATCAAAATATTTATTTTTCAAAAAGGCCTCACATTAACCCCTCAAACCAATATCCCTTTCCTATGTCCACCTCTCTTTCCTACTTCAAGTTGTATTACTGTACAGATGACAGTCAAATTCCCATACATTACTTAAAGACTATGCAAAATATACCAAACACAATAGTCACTGACTTTAGGGGACAAAATGATAACTAATAATAATAATAATATACCAATGTTATTTTTTGTTTAGAGGAGAAAAAGCGGCCCCCAAATGTCCTTAACTTTTCAGTATTCTCCGTAACATAAAATATAAAGCTAACTTGTAAAGTTAAAATAATCTGAAAACATCTTTTGTGAAATGTTTTACATAGACAAGTGATACATTTTAGATTCAAACCATACTATTTTCTGTATTTCAACTTGGAAGAAGATGCACATTATGTCTTGTCAGTTACATTTATTTTTTTAGCATTTAAATCTACTATATACTTTGTAAAATTCACTACTCCCCATGGGTAAGTGCTATCTTCCCTTAGGTAAGTCCATTATATGCATTTAAGTCCTAGGGAGGTTTAAATAGCACTTAAAGTATATTAATGAGAGTTCTGAAAAGTTGAAAGTTTCATCACCTGTTTACTGTAGGTTTTGTAATTCAAATTCATCACAGCAGCGTCAAGAAATACCGTATGAATGGAATGCACATAATTCCTTACAGAATACACAAACTGAAGTCCAAAAGGCACAGAGTAATGCTGGTGGCTCTTTCTAGTCAGTTAAGAAACAATAAAAAGTTTGCATTATTCTTTCATAATTTAAATATTTAAGTAATCTCCACTTTTATTACTTTGTAACAATGACCTCAAATTTACATTATTTTAAGTACCATTGTAATAGCTTAGAGTATAATACAGATATTTGTTATTTATCCCATCCAAAAATAAAACAAAAAAGAAATAAACAAAACCTTCACTGTATATATACATATACATATATATATATATTTATATATAAAAAATTATTCCCAAAGATAACATAGAAGAGGGACTTGGTACAGTCCATCAAATTAATTTTCTATTACCACAGTTGTATTTCCAAAATCAACAGATACACAGCAAAAGTCAAAAGCAGTGCAAATATCTTTGGAGGTTAGGATAAAATTATAACAGAAGAACATAAAACTAAAGAAATAAAAAAGACAAGTACTTCAAGTACAAGGAACCAGTCTGCTGAGGTCCATCTTAGTGTTTACTGGGGGCTTCCTTCCTGCTTCTACTTCTTTCTCTGAAACACATTGGCCAGCATGGCACCTGATGTTGTCAACTGGCCCATTTTGTTCAAAAACTTGGTCTTTGTATCTTCACTCACTAAGCTTGCAGCAATTGACATTGAGCTAGGAAAAAAAATTAAAATTCACGTGAAGCAATTAAAAAACAATTTTTTTTATTTCTTTAGTAACATACCGATACATTCTCAATGGACATTATAAAAGGGAAATCAATGCATAAGAAGGAGAGTTTTTATGTACTATAATAGGTTAGTAGCATTAAATGTTCATTCTTTATATTAAAGGAGTACTATGTTCATCATTTATATTAAAGAAAACACTAGTAGCTAGAATCTAATCTGGGATGGGGCTAAATTTCAGCTGTTATTAGCTATGTGACCATGAGTAAATCCTTTCATTTGTAAAATGGAGCCCTTCTAAAATAAAAACATCTGTGTGTGGTGATACACACCTGTAATCCCAGCATTTGGGGGCTTGAGGTAGAAGGATCACCTCACATTCAAGGCCAGCCTGGGCTGTGTAATGAATTTTAAGGCCCACTTGCACAACATAGTGAAACCTTGTCTCAAAAGAACAACAACAAAAGGAGTGTTTCCTCAACAGCTATTAACAATCACACAAGTGTAAAGTTCTTACAAGAGTATAAACACTAGCTTGCCAAGAGTGTTAGCAGTTGTTCTTTTAATGATGTCACTTAGTTTTTACAGCAATCCTGGAACATATGAAATGTGATAAAAAGAAATATACTCAAATGTTTAAATGAAAAAGAAACTGGCAGAGTAAAAGAGCTATTGCTATCAGTTCCCCTTATAACACACCCCTAACATGGAACACAATTGTCCCATCATTCTTGCCAATTTCTAAAGCAGTTCTGGAAGTCCTCTTTCATGCATGTCTTTCTTTAATTGCACTGTTATGGTTGCCCTGATGTCCTGAATAGGTTGAAAGCATTTATTTTTCATGGAATTCTGACACTGGGGAAAAGAGTGAAGGTGCAAAGTGCCAGATTTGGTGAAATAAGGTATATAATGACACAATTTAATGTTTTCTTGAGCCTGCCTTTATGTTAGATGGCACTTGGCAGAAGTATTCATTGTATTTTTGATCATATTTCATGGACACTTCAGATCCATCAGAAAGAGACAAGAATGAAATAACTATATTTGAATTGAGGTGGAGTATTTGGAGGGGAATAAATCAAAATGTTGCACTATAATAATTTTTAAATTGTGTATTTTTTGATTAAACCTCACAGATATTATCATCTTCCTAAATGAGTAAAGTAAATCATAGTGAATCTGTACTGTGCTAATAATAATTATTCCTTTTTCGGGAGAAAAAAAATCCTAGATCATCAGTTTTCAAATTCATTTATTCTTTTTTGCCAAACTGCTGAGTAAGAAGGAAACACAACCTGCATGAATATGGAGATTGCTAATTTATTAGATTACCATACTGAAAGAGTCCTGCAATAGACTCAGAACCCCAGTTTATTGTCCTGTGGCTTTGGTTGAGATGTATTTGACCTTTCCAATTCAGTTTCCTCATCTGTAAAACTCAGCTTTCAATTTCACTACAAAATGTCCCAAGGCTTAAATAAGATAATGTATGAACTTGTCAATGATAATGTAGGGCAAGCTGGAGGTACTCTGCTGGAACTACAGCATGAAGTAGGTGTTACCACCAAAGGTATCTGGTGTGTGTTGGCATTCAGAGTATGTACTACTAAATTACTTGGACCCAACCATAACCACCTCCCCACCATTGAAGTCTCTTCTTCCAGTACATTAACATGGTTTCTCTCTCCATGCTTTTGAAGAACTACTCCTCTCCCGCAGCCCCACTCACAAAGTAACATAAGGTTCAGCATGTGGCTTTTGATTTTCCAGTCATAAAACTTTCTTTCAAAGCTTCTGTTGTGGATGACTCCAAAATATCAACTAAATCACCAATATAGTAATCCCTCTATAACAAACTCCAGGTTGAAAATCTTCAGTGTTCATTTACTGACAACATAAAATAATGTGCTTTTGTATTTAAGAAACAGCAATCTAATGTACGTGTCTTACACTATTACATCTATATCTTACATTCCCCCACTTTCATTCAGGAATGCCTACTCTATTGCTCAATCAGATTTTCAAACTAAGTCTCTTTCTCTCCATGCCTACAACCCATCTCTCAAACTTCAGTTAATGTCCAGTTTTTCTAATGGACTCTTTTCTTATTAACCCCTGAGGTTTATAAATGTTCTCTTTCTGTAGAAAACCCAATGTAAGTAAAAAGATGTTTGATTTTAATTTGTGCTTTGAAAAGGGGTTGCATGGATCAGATCATACCTAAGAATACTATTACCTTTTAATGACATTCTATAAGGAGTGCAACAATGATATAAAGGAGCCTGCAAACCCTAGGGATAAAAATAAAAGGAATGACAAATGTTTGGCCTGGAGGATAGAAGATTTAGGTAACCTAACAAATGCCACCAAATGTGAAAAATTAGATACAAGCCATCTGCAGGCTAGATATAACCTGAGAGGACCAATGACACACATTATAATCACCTGGGCAGCTTTTCTGAAATATCGGTGCTAATATCTATTCCTAGTTCCTGAGAGACTTTCATTTGGGGTAGAGGGCTCAAGCACATATTTTATACAGCTTTGTAGTAAAGAATCATTGCATTGCAGCATTTTTTTTTAAAGAGTATAAATTTTTATTAGTTTTACAAAGGGGTCTGTAATAATCATCAGGGTGTATATCACTGAATCACTGAATCTTAAAATGTTGGTCTGCAGTTTTAGGTCTGGCTACTTTCTCTTCCTTATCAGTGCCCCTTCCCTAACTTTAATCCTGTAATTACCATTTATATATTACAGTTCTTAAATCTCAACTGCCACTTTTGTGTAAGCTGTTTTCTATCTGTTCCACAAATTATAAATATTCTCCTTCAGGATAGTTCTTCCTACAGTTCTCTTTTGTTATATTGTGTCATCAACCATTTAAATGTTCAAACCAAACTTTGGGAACCTTTTTACATTCTGTTCTCCTGAAATATATCTCTAATCCACCTACTTATCATATTCACTATAATACCCAGATATTCTAACACAGCGGTTAAGGGAACAGTGTCTACTTTGTAGGGTCATTAAGGGAATTACACAAAGTATGAAAAATGCTGAGAATGGCATCTGGTTCCTATGTGCGAAGTAATAATAATCATGCTTATGACCTGCCCATTACACTTATAATTTATCCTATCATGGATCCCATAATAGGTTGGCAATCTATACTTATATTCTACTTGCTTCTCTGTATTAAGAGTCTAGCTTCTAAAAACAAGTGTCTCAGACTATAGTTCCTGTACTTACATCAACATCATTTGGGAACTTGTTATCAATGCAAATTCTCAAAATTTACCCTAAATCTTATGAATTAAAATCGAGGGGACGGCAACCAGTGATTTCTAGGTGATGACACAGTAAAGCTTGATAACTGAAGTTTCTAAGGCCTGGGAAACTACATGTGGCAGGCCAAGTTTAGACTGCTGCCTAGTTCATAGTTTTACTGAAACACAGATATGCTCATTAACTTACTATCAATGGTTCTTTTCCTGTTATAACAGAACAGTCTAGTTGAGAGGTTGTGACAAAGTACTTAATAGTGTCCAAAGTTTATTTTATTTTATTTTTTGGCAGAACCGGGGATAGAACTCAGACCCTTGAGCATGCCAGGGAAGCACTTATTCTACTGAGCCATCTCCCTGGTAATAGTTTAAAATAGTATTTATTGTCGACAGAAGAAGTTTGCCAACTCTTCCCTACAGGAAAAATCCAGCCCTCTAAGTGTGACTAACAAAGTTCTGCACCTATCCACTTTTGTACACTTATGCTATTCTCTCACTCTGAGTATGTACTCTAGCTTTTCTCTAACTTTTATCACTATGTACAGTGCTGATATTTTGCATATAATCACCACCATCTTTACCTTTCCACCTCTCTAGCCAACTTTTCATAGCCGAAGATTCCTGGGAAATTTTCCAGAACTCTTTTCACTGTTTGTTTTTTTTCCCTCTTGTTATTGTTTGGTTTTATTTCTACTTTTAACTGACTCACTCCTGAGTTGTGATTACTCGGTGGGAAAGGATTATGCCTCATTTAAGCTCAGTTTTTGTGAATAGCCCATGATTCATGTTCAATGAATTTTACTAAATGCTGAATGAAAAGAACAAACATTTATGTATGTATTTTCTGCTTGCAGGTTGGTGTAAACTTGTTTTGGACAAAGTTTAAGTAAGAGATACATTTAAAATAACTATAGCATGTGTAACTAGCTAAATTATCATAATTGGGATAGCACTTCTATCACAAATAAATTGGATTAATTCAGCATTAATTAATTAATTTGTGGTACTAGGAATTAAACCCAGGGTGAGCTATGTCCCAGCCCCATTTAAAAAACTTTTGAGATAGGGTCTTGCTAGGTTACCCTATGTGGGCTTAAACTTGTGATTCCCCTATCTTGGCCTCCAGAGGGGCAAGAATACAAGGGCATGCCGTGACTAGTTGCATTATTTTTTGAGACACCGTCTTGCTAGGTTGCTAAATTGCCTAGGCTAGGCTTGATCTTGTGATCTACTTACCTCAGTCTGCTAGAGTGCTGGGATTACAGGGGTGACCAGACTCTAGCTGAATTAATTTAATGATATACTAACAGGGCAGAATAATTAGCTGAATATTTCAGATCTACAAATATCCTTCCTTATCTAACTTCACTCTCACTTCTCCTTCTTAGAACTAGTTCCCTTTACTGCTCAAGGGGCTCTTCTTGAAGGAAGTCTTCTTTGAAAAGGTGACTCTTAAGCTTTGGTCTGAGGATCAGGGATGTAGTTAAGATAAAATAGGATGGAATCCTGTGCTATAAGACCTAAGGAAGAAGAATCACATAGTCGAGGATCCTAAGAGGCTTGGTTAAGCCTCTCTTGGCTCTCTTAAGAGAGATAGAGCAGTCTCCTATCTGTATAACCAGTATAATTGCCATATGGTGCTATTATACTACCTATTACAAGGTGGCACAATGCCATTTCTGTCTAGTTCTACTCTAAGTTATTAGAAGGCAAAATTATCTTATTTATTTTTAATCCTAAGCAAAGTACCCAAAATGAAGATACTCTTGAAGGTGGAAAATGTAATCAAATTTCTTTATTCCTTCAACACATATTTTCTGTATCTTTTATTTGGGATCTGTAAGATACTTTTATAATAGGAGTAAGTTAGAAATTAATGGAAATAGGGGCCCACAGAGATAGTTCAGTAGAACAAGTGCTTGCCTGGCAAGCATGAGGTCCTGAGTTTCACTCCAGGTACAAAAAAAAAAAAAAAAAAAAAAAAAAAATCCATGGGAGCTTCACAAATCTTAAGAATGAGGGTCTTTTAATAATTGTTTAGGAACAATTTACATATAAAAGCATAATTTTCTTGCTCTCTTGCCCTTACTCTTCAAAAGTATGCTGATGATATTGTCATATAGATCGAATATAAAGAAAAGCTATGTCAAAAGGACTTAAGAGTCAACTTGAAAAGACTCAAATTGACTACAGATGGGGATTAATTTTGGCATCAAAGGTATTATAGGGCCTGCCAAACAGTTTAGTGGATTAAAACACCTGCTTAGGTAAATGCAGGGGCTGGGAGTTTGAATGCTGGGAATGCCATGCTGGCCCTTCCCCCGGGGTGTGCTGAGAACAAAATTGAAACTGGACATGGTGGTGCATACCTGTAATCCCAGCTCTTTGAAAGCTGTAAACAGGTGGATCACTATGAGTCTGATCTAGTAGTGAGACCCTGAACACCCTGTAGACCCCTCCCAAAAAAGGCTGTAGTACATTAAACTATATAAAGTTTAAATACATATGTTTGTAAGTTTTAAAAATAAAATCTATGTGGTTGTTCACCCATCAGGGGGCAAATCTATTTGTTATTCTGAAAACTTGCAAATAAAAACAAAGAGTTAAGTGTCTAGCCTTTACCAAATAAATTACAGCACTGAGTAATATAGAGCTGAAGAGGTAATTTTTTTTTCCTTAAGTATTCTAGGTCATCAATAACACAAGAATGATACAATTAGGGTACTATATTTCATAACCTCTAATGAATTAATAACTTTTCAACAACTTAAGATCCCCAAAAGTAGAGAAGCAGACATCAGCTTTAGGATGAAAACAACACATGTCCTCTTATGAAACAGTCTTGATAAAAGAAACATGTCTGTATCTGATTAAGTCTCCAGTTGACAGGAAACAGTTCATATTAAATAACAAGGGAAAGGCAGTCAGCAAAATTAGAACTCTGAAAAACTTTATAGGCCAAATGGTGAAATTTCTTCCAAAAAATAAATAATATGTAACATGGAGAAAAAAAGTTGAGGGAAATTTCTATGGCGTTTCTCAATTATCAAAATTGTTATTTTCTTTTTTTTTTTTTTTTGGGGGGGGGCCACATCAGCCCACCCTGAGAGCAGGGCTGGCACGGCAGGTGATGCCTGGGATCGAATCTTGGTCCGCTGCACCTGCCTATGCTTGCCTAAGCAGGTGCTTTAGACCACTGAGCTATCTTGCTGGACCCTCAAAATTGTTATTTTCAAAAACATAATCTGAAGTTTCTACAAAACTTTTGATATTTTATTTACTTATTTATTGTCACATATTTGGTACAGGGTCTCACTTTGCAGCTTGGATTCACAGTGATACTCCTGTTTTCGGCCTCCCCAGTGCTGGGATTACAGGTGTGCATCACCGTGCTTTGACTTGGTGCCACTCAGTGCGCCTGAGGGTGGTCCCTGCACTTGCCAAAGCAGGCACTTAGTTTGCTGAACTATCTCATTGGCCAATTTTGATATTTAACGTATGACAAATGAATACAAATATTTGCTTTAGTGTTCATTTTAGGCGCTCTGTGTTTAGATAAAAAGTTTTTTACTATTAGGCCTTAGGTAAAAAGGCTTTTACTATTTCAAAGAGTTTTTGTTATTTTATCTTTCCATGGCTGAAATGTTAGGTACAATTATGTAGCAGAAGAGCTCTTATCCTAGGAGGCTAAAGAAATGGCTAAGATAAATCAAAAACAGACTGTGTTAGGATATGTGTATGTGTGTGTGTGTGTGTGTGTATGTGTGTGTGTGTTTGTGTGTTTGTAGACTGCTTGGATAAAATGCATTCTGGTAGCCAAGTTTAAAGAAGATACTTCTGAGCTTTTAATATGTATAGAGTCTATTTAAAATAACTTTTCAAGGTTACTACAATAAGAAGTAGGGAACATAATCCACTTATACCTTAAAACTATGTCACAAACTTTTACTGTTTTGACCTTGTCTCTCCAATCAAACTACATATTAGAATCTTTTTGGAGGCTATTTAAAACTAGAGAAGACTCTAGGTTGAATCAGAATGTTGAGCATTCCACAAAGCATAAATAGAGATATAAACTTTATAAGTTTCTCAGATACTTGATGAGAGAGATTGTGGATCAGCATTTGAGAATAACTACTTGAGTAAGTCTTTTTTCCTTGATTTTTTTTTTTTTTTTTTTTTTTTGGTAGAACTGGGGATTGAACTCAGGCCCTTGTGCTTACCAGGGAAGCACTTATTCCACTGAGCCATCTCCCTGGCTCCCTTTTCCTTGATTTTTAAATACTTTATTTTTTATTTTAATGTCATACAAGTAGATATTAACAAAGAATAAAAAAGCACATTTATGGAAAAACCCACAATTTCATAGCAAAATAATTAGAGAATGACAGTTAATATACTGTATACTATGACCTTAAAAGAACAGCCAAAATGTCATACAAGTCACAGGCCAAAAAAGTAATTCTCTTTTTTGGGGGGGAAGGGGGATACTGGGTATTGAACTCAGGCCCTTGCCAGGGAAGTGCTTATTCCACTGAGCCATCTCCCTGGCCCCTAATAATTCTCTCTTAACAAAGAAGAAAGTTTATAGTACATGATTATACTTGGGCACATTGGTACGTGCAAATAACCACATCTTAATTCTTTTTTCACCCCTTTTCCCCTCACTTTGAATAAGTCATGTCTTCAAAATAAACAGCCACTAAGTTATACAAAATTAAATATTACACCTACCAATAGCAAATCTAGATAGAAAAAATAAGGTCAATATAGAACCTTAAAAAAAAAGAATTAATGTCTTACCCTTGAGGCTCCTGGACAGTCTTGTTTTCTACTTTTTGTTCACATTCTTTTATCATGGAACTTAAAATAACCTGATTAAAAAATTATTTGCATTAAATACACTTTAATAAAATAGTATGGCTTAATCTAAAGTTTTTAAAATATTCCTATAGACTAATATGCTAATTAAAAACAAAGTTTTGACAGTTATTTTGTTGAAGGATTTATATAGGTAGACTGTACAGAAATAGCTTTAAAAGATCTCATTTTGGGGCTTTGGGGTGTAGTTCAGTTGTACAATGTGTGCTTAGCATGCATGAAGCTAAGGGTTCAATGTCTAGTAAATCCTAAATCTGATTTCTATTCTCGTAGCTTTTCCCACCATCTAATGTTAAAAGAAAAACATACATATATATCTATACATTTAACATGCACATGTACTGTGGTCACATACATATTTTCCAGTAAAAGCCATTCTATTCTATGTTCCTTTGCTTTCTCTAGGTTGCAATAATTGGTGATAGGAACAGAATCTAAGACTGTGACATTTAACATCATTCTTGTAGGGAGACTGATGTAAAACGTGGGGATCTACACTGCTTATCTATTATCTAAGAATCACACCAGAAATGTAACAGCTCTCTTAAATATTCTTGGCCCATGTTTTGATCATGGAAGTCACTAAAGAAATATTTATTTTTTACCTCCTATCTTCTAGGCAACATTTTTAAATACTAAAGATGAGATGCTAAAACACACAACAATCCCTCTTTGTGGAACTTATGATTTTGCAGGACAGAAATTTGAAGGACATAAGAGTATTTCACCCTGGAAAGAAGTGAACACATGATCTGACATGAGACTAGGAAAGATGAAAGGATGGGTATAGATAAGTGGGAAATAAAGAGATTTAGAGAGGAATGAAGAAACGTTTTTGTTTCATTCAGGAGAGAAAAGTCAAATATCACAATGGGAACAGATGACAAAAATAGCTTGAAAATATAGAATAGAAAACCAGTAACAAAAAAGGAGGTAGAATGGAATGAGTTCTGAGGAAAATAATGAAAGAAAATAGAAACTTTGCTTTTAAGAAAGTTGATGAGAGATAATTAACATTTTATGGTTAAACATTTCACCTGTATTATCTTAATAAAATTCTCACTTGAAGTGAAGGAGAATGTGTTATCCCCACCTTAGAGAATTAAGCAGCATCACAAAGATGTTAAAGAAGTTGTTCTAGGTATCAAAAGTAATAAGTTGACAAAATGACATTTACTCATACTTAAAAAAAATGAGTACTGAATATCATAATCAAGTTTCACATAAGGAACAAAAAATCTATACAGAAGATATACAGATAATAGTACTGATAACCACAGCAGCTCACCTCATGCCCTGGAGAGAGATGTTCCATGTCAGTTCGTAAACATCTGAGGCCAGGTAGAAAGTGGTTTACCATTAAATCTTCTGAAATGACTTGAGACACGGTTGTTAAGGACTTTTTAAAAAACAAAACACTATGTCCAACAGAATTTACATATAAAGAAGAAACCCTGTTACACAGTGCTTTGGTATACTCATAATTTAGAGTAAAAAGGCTTAAAGTATGAGACTTCACTTGTGGTGTAAGCTATTTATTAAGAGTCCATTGTCTATTATAAAGACTATTTATGTCAGTGATATTCATCATTGTTACAACCCCTAATTTAATCATATTTTACCCCCCGATCAGATATTTAAATGAATATGATGTATGGAAAATAAAGTTCTGTTAAAAAAAACCCCTAAATTTAAATTTTTGTTAAAAAAATAATATAGGAGGGGCTGGGGAGATGACTCAGTAGAATAAACTTGCCTGGCAAGCACAGGGTCTGAGTTCAATCCCCAGTTCGGCCAAACAAAACAAAACAAAACAAAACAAAACAAAACAAAACAAACAAAACAAAACAAAACAAAACAAAACATAGGCAAATTGATTAGTGTATTACTATTTAATTACTATGTATAAGGCAACTATAATAGTTTTGGGAAAATTATAAAGAAATTTGGCAAAATTCTATACTTACTGTCAGAATGTTTCTGGATTCTTTTTAAAGAAAGTTAATTTGAAAATCATAGACAAGTAAATTATGGATGTGATTTATCTGAAAAAAATGTTTAACTAGTCAGCAGATTCACATCAAAGAAATGCCTCTGTCCTAAATTAAACTGATAAAAGAAAATACATAGTTTAAGTAGTTACCTAAGGTATATTCTGTTTTCTTGGGTTAATGTTTTAACCTGTTAAGCTGACTTTCTATTGATCCTAAGTGAGCTGGATCAATACAGTGCTGGTTATAATAAAAGTATTTGTTAAGTTTAATATTACTAATAGTTCCTGCTAATTTCTGCATTTTGGCTGATCATCTTGACATCCAAATGGATCAGGACAGCAGATACATTTCTCAGTGAAAGATTCAACTTGTTTATTCATACCTACTCTGGAATATTCTCACTTTATTCTGTTAGTCATTTGAAAACAGTTTAAACAGACTATTTAAAAATAGTCATTTAAGATTTATATTTAATATGATACCACATAAAATAAAAAATTCCAATAAATTCATTTCCTTCAAGATGGTTTAATCTTTTTTAAAAAATTATAACTTGATAAATAATCAGGGCAGAGTACTTTTTTGAAAAAAGTTTTAAACAGAACTATTTAAAAGAAAACAAAGCTTTAAAAGAAAGCTTTTATAATGAGTGACTTATAAACACAAAAATAAGACAAAGAAGGCTGCAATCTTACAGTTACATAGTCTTGTTTAGATACAGATATGGGGAAAGTACCACTAAGATATAACTGTAAGAGACCTTTGATTTAGTAGAGTCTGATCTATGGATTGAGAAGTTTAAGACATCTTTTTTTTTAGCAAGAAGAGGAAAGTCCTATCTTCTCTTTCTGCTTAGAGCTGGAGCCTATTGTGTCCTCATGCAGATACAATTTTTCAAGTATTGGAAATCTACAGGTTATTTGGTCCTAGTTGATACTAGAAGTTGCTTCTAACTTATTAGTGATCAATTATCAAAAAGCCTCCAATTAATAATATGAGACATTGTTAGTTTTAGAAGTGTTCACTTCATTTTTAGTCTGATTATGAATATATATTTTCCCTATAAACACTTGTACCTTACCACAGAGTACCTAACCTTCATTCTATGGAATCACCTGTCAAATAACTGTCAAACTGTCTTTCATCCAAAGCCATCCATTTTCCAGATTAAGAAATTCTAAATTCTTTCACTCTGTCTTAAACATGACTTCTTTATTTCTTATGCCAAATGTTACACATTATAATTTTTCTATGTGTTTATTAAAATATGATGTTAGGAACGATCAGCTCAGAATATAAAGGTTTGGACAATGTGATTTTATTAGTGACAAACCACTCTTGACTCACGTACAAGCTCTGCCTCACTACAGCAGACATGTTTAGTACTTGAACAGGGGCTGCTCTTAAAATGGTGCTTTCAGTTGTTAACCTGCTAAATGTATTGTATTATTGTATTTGAGAAATAGCCCATATTCTTTAAGATATATAATTTTTTTTTAGTATCTATACTCTCCAGAAACGCTGCCTTTTACACTTGGAAAATGTTTTGGAGATAAAAGATTTGATATTTTGACTTTTCCCCTTTCCTTATTATATTCCTTTAGAAATTACACATACCCTATGGCTTAAATCTTTAATATTTTTCATAGAATCTAATAAGCACATCATTTTCTTTCTTTGAGATGCAACTCTACATGCTATTATTATTTTCTTGCAAGGATACTGTCACATCCCTCTTATTAAAAGTATTTTTTCCTTGCTCATTCAGAATATCTTTTTTTCTTTTCTTTCTTGCTTCCTCTATCTTCTGTTAAGGTGAAAAGTCAACACGGTAAATCAGAAATTATAGTAAATTCTGCTTTTAATGGAATTAAACCTACAGGAGACATGAGTATGAAAATAATGTGGCTCTACTCATTGTATAATGTTATGAAAAATATGGTTATATCATCTACATGATTAGATCTTTACTTTTCCTCTTTATTTTGAACAAAGTACAATATCCTGTCGTTACATACCAGTCAAAAGTCCATTAGCATTGAGTCTTAGTGGAATTTTAGAACAGATTTATCTTATTCAAAATTATTTGTGTACCTTATTATGACTATCAAGTAGCATATAAAGTATAGAATCATTAATAATCCTTAAGCTCTTTCTTGGTTCTCTTTTTTCCTATGCATCACTAGGAAGTTTTAGCATCATTTTTCCCTGCCATAATCATATTTCTCTGATTATATATATAGCTTAGCATGTACTTTTGCAGTTCTGCTTGACTATTCAGCCTTTTATTCTTTCTTTAATCTCTTATTTCCTCTTTTCTGAACTCTTCTGCCTTTTAGTGAGAGAAACTGGCACTCACTTGCTCATGTGCACTTCCTTCTTGGCTTTATTTTATTAGGCAAGCGATAGTAAAAAAACTTTTTACAGGATGGCTAAAGTTCTTTGCTCCAGTTACAGTTTTGCTTTAGCTATGAAAAGCAGAAGTCACTAATGTCCTTATGCCTTGGTTTAATCATTTACAATATATTGGTTGATAAAAGCTTATATGATCTCTAAGTCCCTTCCTGGTTCTGTAATTGCTGGAGATGATGAGCAATGTTGGTGTTATCCTTTTCTCAGTAAGAAAAATTCATAGTGTTCCACTGGATACTGATAGTTAAACCTCACTGAGAAATTACAATGCCAAGACATATATAGTTTCCTTTTGATTAACAGAAGTCTTAGCTGTAACTCATTCTGTTCTTCATGTCTTCCATATAATGAACAAGACATAAAACATTAGGTCAATGTCTTAGAAACCACAGAATACATAAAATCATGACATAGCTAGAATAAGGCAAATCAAATCAAAATTCCAGTTTTCTATAATATCTATGTAAGTTTAAGAAAAAAGTTCTCAGTCTTTCACAAATAAGCTTCATTATAAAACTGGCTACATAAAGATACATATACTTCAAAACAAGGATACAACAACAGGAAAGTGCACTGTAGGCTTCAAAAAGATGGGTAGCAATATCCAGTCTTTTAGAATCCACAATTTGTAAGTTGTTCACCAAAGCTAACTTATGCAAATGTGGTATAACAACTAAAAAATGAAAGAAAAATTGTTATATTTTTTATCTCAAACATACAAACTCTTACACTTCTATTAAAAATTTTTTAATATGCAAAAGTTTATTCTAATGCTATGTACTTTCAAAAGGCTATTCACATTCTATGCTTGCCTTTTCTTACTAGGAAAGAAAGTATGAGAAAAAACTTGCATCATTCTTATTAACTATAAGGTTGTCTATAGGTCATTTGGACTCATGTTAATTCGCCAATTTCAAAACTACAAGACAAATACATACAACTTATATTATGTGTTACCTGTCACATAATGTAGAAAGGTTCCCCAAATAAATTATTATTAATATTTGGCATTATTAATATTTTTCTTTATAAAGAGAAGGTTCTTTATAAAAATTGCCAACATATTAAAGACAAATGCGCTATACTTATTTTTCAATAATAAATTATTTCAGCCCTTCACAATACTATATTGTGAAATAATTTATTATATCAAACCCTGGACCCTGTAGCTGCCTAAGCAGGCACTTTAATCCACTGAGCCATCTATCTGGCCAGCCCCACAATACTATTATTACCTTTGGTTTATCAAATTATTAGCAAAGACCAGTATCAAATAGCACTGGTGATTAAGTCTTCACATTACCCAAATTGGGCTTAATATCTTTAATGAATAATGTAAAAAAATCAAAAATACTTCCTACTGCAATGAAAACATGGTCTAAGAATGATACCCAATGCAGGGGCAATGAGCACGCATTGTATCTAGGATTATGTTACCTTCATACTACATCTCAGTAAAAGCAGTATTCTTTGAAGTGTCTTCAGAGTCAGAAAATGTCAAACTGGTGTCTTATACAACCCCTTTCTAGTCTCTAATTGGCTAGAGTACACAAAATATCATTCCAGCAGATCGCTGACCAACTGTAGTGACTTCTTTCTGGTTTGCAATGAGCCCATGTATGTAAATTCAATAGTTTTTCCTCTGAAAAACCTTCTGCTTCCTAAATAAACCCAGGCTATACTCACATTTTTGCTCAGCTTAATAAATGGCAAAACAACACAAACTTTATAAAAACTTAGAATTAAAAGGGGCATTTTAAAGGGTCTTGTTGACTTGTTAAAATGAGTGTTAGCATTCTTAAAATGAGCTCTAGTAAAAACAAAGACAAAAGCTCCAAACATTCAGTTGATGGTTTCACTAATTAGTATTAAAGGCCTCACCAGAATGGTAAGTCTTAGTTTCTCTCACCAAAGACTATAATTACTTCTTCTTAGCTTTCGGAAACTCACCTTCCCTAAATTTCATCTACTTATGCATGGTCCATCATTTTCCTTTTGCTTCTGTTTCTGAACTTTGTTCAGTTTTTCTCAGAAATGGAAAAATTATGCTGTAAAACACTCCTTAAAATTGCCTTACTAGAAGACAAATGTATGGAATTGTTGAAAACTCTAATCCTGGGTTAAAGTAAGGGCTTTCCTACTTCTCAAAAATAATACAGAATTGAGGATTTCAGTATTTTTTTGCTTTTGGCGGAACCAAGGATTGAACTTACACTTGTGCTCGCTTATTCCTCTGAGCCATTTCCCTGGTCCCTCAGTATTTCTATATCTTGGGCTACACTTGTATAGATGTAAATGGCTAAAAACAGTAGGACATTAAAGACCAGAAGGTAGGGCCAAGGAGATGACTCGGTAGAATAAACGCTTCCCTGGCAAGTGCAAGGGCCTGTGTTCAATCCCCAGTTCCGCAAAAAAAAAAATACCCCCAGAAGATTGAATAGACTTAGTGGGAATTTCTATTATAAATGTTTCCTAAAGCCCACTTTTTTTTTTGGGCTGGATGAGCCCACCCTGAGGGTGGGGCTGGCAAGGCATGTGGTGCTGGGATAGCTTAGACCCCTGAGCTATCCTGCTGGCCTTAAAGTCTACTTTTAACTGTTACTTTGGGATCATTTTTAGAAAAATTATTTTTTGTTATGCAATTCTATAAATTTAATAGGTAGGCATCCAGTCTACAAATAAAGGTGTCAAATAAAGTAGTGTGGTTACTTTTAAAAGTTTGTGAACATTCTAGGAGACATTAAGATACAGACAGTATGATTAATTTGAAAAATAACAATAGTCCTACAATTACCAAAGACTTAAAAGATTTATCAAAATAAATGGAGCAGAGCCTAGAGGAATACAGATTTGATTCTTCCTAGCTTATCATAAATTTCTATTAAATACATATAAAAAGATTTTAACTGGACAAAATGGCACAAGTCAGCTATTCGTTTGCTTATTTCTCAATCTAGGACCAAAGAGTAACTCACTCTCCTGGCTTCAGAATATCAGTGATAACACATGTTTTGGACTCCTAGTAGGATTGTCTGTAAGATAATGTGTGAGGTTATTTCTACTGCTAACTAAAAATACCAACCCTTTCCTGTTGGTTGTCTAATTTTGAAAATATCTAGTTCAAAAGATTCTTATTTGCCTTTCTATAGTTTGGTACTTACCCATGTCTTCAACAGGCATTTTGAACACTACAGTTCAAATATTGACTTAGTATTTTTTTGATGACTTTTATCTTAAAATGGCAAAACATAATTAAGCTGGATATACACTAATCAGTCTACTGGAGAGTCTAATTTTGTAGCAGAAATCAAAATGACTTAACTGATGCAATGGGTTTCTCTAAGGTATGTAAAACTGCTGACAAAAGTACTTAAGTATAGCAGTGATAACTGATACACTTTTAGAACATAATTCCAGGATGATTTGATGCTACTGAAACTGTCAAAAAAGTAGGACACAGTAAAAGAGACAAGTTAGAGTTTGGGATGTAGCTTAGTAGTATGGTACTTGCCTAGCATGTACTGGGTCCAGGGTTTAATTTCTAACACCACAAAAAGAAAAAAATTATAGAAAAAGCTTTAAGATAATCATACACATCACTTAAATGATCTATAAGTTATAAGTGATGTACCATGCTTATAGCATGGTCAAGGGGAAAAATGTGTTATTTCCTGTAAGAACATGCCTAAAAACAAAACTTTTTTTTTTTTTAATGTATTTAGTATAGGATCTAGAGGGTCTTGCTACATAGATGGGATTCGCAGTGGTCCTGTTTTCAGCCTCCCATGTGCTGGTATCTTCTGTTGTCTCATTACAACATCACAGATCAGCCTTACAATCCAGAAGCTTTTTTTCCTGTGGCTGGATAACTCTTGGATCTTATTCATCTAGCTACTGAACTGTTCCCTTTTGAGAAACATAAGATACCATCCAAAAATTTTCTGGTATCTTTGTTTTTGACTATTCTGGCTTGTTGAATCAAAGCAGCTGAATTTGAAACAAACTCAATGTCATTTCTTTCAAGGATTAGTTGGTCTTTCTGGGCTTGAGATACTGAGCAAGCAACACCTGCCCTCATTTGAACTCCATACTTGTATTTTTCACCCAAGAAGTTTCAGATTTCGACAAGAGACCCAGTCTCCTGAATAATGATGTTGATATAGAAGTGAGCATACACAGACCTCATCTTGTAATGGAAGTCCAGTGTAACACCCCCGATCATGTTCTGTATGTGACCACAGATCGTGTGAATGGTAGTCAGCTCCTTTCTGTTTCCCCACCATTTGTCAACCTGGAGCCTCTTCTTTTTCTTCGCAGGAGACTGACTTTTACATTGATGTGGTTGAAGTTCCTCCACAGGGTTTTTCTGGGGCCTTCACAATAACTGTGCATTCCTTCAGAGTGATGTCAACATTTTCTGTAATGCTGACAGTTTGATTGCTGAGAATGGTCTTCATTTTTGTGGGAGATGCAGCAAAGAAAGAATGCTGGTAATGTTTCTACTATACCTTAAAGTTTAGAGTTACTTTTCATATGCGTTATAGCAACTGGTACATAGTATAGGAAACCATCCACTAAAAGCAATACTGATTAATTCACAAAAAATTACACTGAGTTCAATTTTCAATACATAGAAGATAAAGTGCATCAATTCTTTAACACATGACAGATCCTCAGAGAAGCTTCTGGCTATATCTTACAATTTAGGATAAAGGCACAGAAACATAACTTACATTCATCTCGGAACCTGGGTTCTGCATTAGGTCCAACTCTACCAAATGTTTTTATGATCTCTGTATGCAAAGAATGCTGGTCTTGATACTGTGGATCTTCCAGGAAAGAAGCCAACTGCATTTTCACTCTTTCCAGCAACTTAAGAGTGAATATTATAAAGTCATTTTATAGACTATTAAAAAATGAGCAGTGCAGTTAAAACAAAAGATACACATTAAGTACTGCTTGCAGCAGGATAGTCACATGGTGTGTAACTCCATAGTAATAGAAATGTGGAATTAATTACTTTTTATCTTTTAGCTCAGAAAAGATTTCACATTTTTGTTTATGCTTGTTAAATCTTATTTTAAAAATATAAATATTCACTGACAAATTTTAAAAACAAAAGGAAAATACCTCACAATATTTAGGGGAAAGATCATTTCATGATTTTGAATTTAACATAAAATTCTTAAAATAAATTACAATGTTAAGTTACCCAATTATTCACCTCCTGCAAGCAATGAGTCATTAATGAGTTATATCTTACTCACAGTTCCTTAAAAGACATTTTTATTTTAGGATTTAAGAACATGTTGAAATTCTGCCAAAACTGCAAGCATTGCAGAATGATATCCTTTTTTTCTGTTGCTTCATCCATGAAATACATGTTAAAAAAGGAAAGTATTTTTTTCTATAACAAACTTTATCTTTTATTATTGTGGAAGATGCAGCAAAGAAAGAATTTTACTGAAATTTTTCTTTTTTAAATAAAATGTCCATCAAATGGAAAAAACTTTTTCACTTAAGTGATTAGATAGTGTGTCCACAAATAATTTATTTCCTAACATACAGGGTTTTTTGTTTATATAAACAAGAGTATGTTCAATATAATAGGAACAAAAAATTCTCATCCTAATTTTGAAAAGTAAGTTACAGTCAGTGTTGCCAACAGTTTTAAAAACTTGAAATTTCATTTTCAGAATTGAAAGGGAGGAAGGAAGACCTTGGTAGACTTATGAAAGGAGGCATAGAGAAGTTTTGTACAGTGATATATAACAAGATGACACACACTCTACTAGATTACTTTCAAGGTTTCAGTGTCGTTGTTAGAACATGTGACTGCCTTCCTTTATAATGTATTGCTGAGATTTGTGTTCCTGATTTTATATAGCAAAACAGTCTTTATATTTGTGTAAACTGGTAATCAAAGAATTTATGTAGATTGGCCAGAAGTCTATGGAATAATGGGAGCTTGGGCACTAGAACTGATTTGAACGATTATTCAAAACTGCAATACTTTGCTAAGCTTAAAATAGAGTATCTTAAGGATTGGCTTAAGTTGAGAAGACTACAGCAATGAAATATGAAATAGTTCTTGGAATGGGGAAATCTACCAACTACTCAGGCTACCCTGCTTGCTTGTTTATTTATTTACTTATTTATTTAATTTTTTGGCGGAACTGGGGATGGCTATCTTGCTTTAAATACTGAGCTCCTCCTCTGGCCCTTACCAATATGAATAAACAACATGAAAGGTATGATTTCCCTTGCCTCTACTTTAAGGTATGTGTATGATAATTTGTTATCAATCATTTTAACAGTACATACATATAAATGTATTTTAATTATTTCCTACCTCTCTCTGAATAACGGTTTCCATAATGGTGCCAAAGGCTGGAATTGTGGCAATCCTGACAGAGCTGTTAAAAATTAAAAAAGAAAGAAACTGAACTTTGAGATTTTAAAAAAATGTATTCTATTAAAATGTGTATCCAATTAAGGACAAGGTAAAAATACTATATTAGTCTCTAGCAATGACAAATTAAACTTTTAAAAAAGCAGACCAAGGAGAATGCTCAAAAAGACAGGCAGGGAACTTAGGGTCGCAGTCTATGAAACTCACAATTCAGGATCACTGGACAAGGTAACAAGGGCCGGAGCAACCCGCTTGTCAACTAACGCTTCACTCATGCCTCGAAGAGTCAGCTGTAAACCAGTCAACATGCAATAAAAAATGGTTTGGTAAACTGGAATGAGAACTGGGTTAGCTGTGACTGAGGATGGGCAGGACTCATTGGCCTTTCTTGGTTTAGTCACCCACATGGGACATTAAAATGTTATGCCTTTGGTTCATGCCACTACACTTACTGGGTACAACCTGTTAATAAGATTAGCAGAGCATCCTTTCTTGGCTTGGAAGAAATAGTCCATCAGCAGGCTTTAGGTTTTGAAAAGTTTATTGTGCATTACTGTGTCTTATATTCTTTTTGCTAATATACTGCCTCCAAATTAGGCTTACTTTGAGGGTTGATTTAAAAAACAATAAGAAGATATACAAATAGCTGATGATAAAATTCTAAAATCAAGCATAATCCAATTATTATTTTAAAGAGACTGTCTAATAAATTTCAAAGCTGATGGCTATTTCCCAACAGGCACATTTTGAAAGGGATGCTGAACATACAAGGCTGGGACAACACTTACATTTCAGGGTCGCTGGAGAGAGTAATGAGAGCAGGAACAACCCTCTGAGCTACCAGAGTTTCATTCACCCCCTTCACCAACAGCTGATTGGTCAGCACAGGGGGTATTCACAGGTGATGCAGGGAAAGAGCAAACACAGGGTGCCATGGGAAGAAGAGAAGAACAACCAAGAGAAAGAAAACACAAAGGCAAAACAAAAATTAGAAGCTAAGCAAACATTGCTATGAGATCGCTTTACAAAGGCAGAGGATGCTTGGAAGGAAAATAAAGCTTATAGCCTAGGAGTCCACAAAAAGAGATGCTGTCACCAATTCAATGGCAGTTTGTACTTTTGGTTAAAAGTGTACTTAATTTCCATATTTACTTAAAATGCAATATAAAAAGTTATTTCTTTTAAAAAAGCTAAAAGAGGATACTATTTTGTATGGTTAAAATTCTAAATTAAACCTAGTATGATTTTATTTTACCAATAAAGTACAAACTGGATTGTTTTTAAATCAAACTCAAATGGCTAGCAGCTACCAGTGAACTGCTTATGACTATTCTGCAGCAAATAAATTAAGAATCACAGAGGAAAATTTCCAACCTTTAAATCCCATAGCTTTCTTTTTTGAAGCACAGAAACACAATGCAGCAGAATCCTTCTAGAGTTACAATACTTGGAAATTAGCTCTGGGTTCAGATTCCAGTTCTCTCCACTTATTGGCCTTATCTTCTTAGATATAGTATATCACATAATCTCTTAAAACTCAGTTTTCACATATGAAAATGGTGATACTATTATTTGACTTAAGGCACTATTGTATATCAATATGTACATAATTAAAATACTGTGCATGACAAAGACTATGCATTCAATAAGTGAGCATTTAATTATTGTGATGTCAAGAAAATAAACATATATATATATATATATATGTTATCTTGCATAACTGGGGACTGGGGAAGGGACTTAGCTTTTGCACTAAGTTACATCCCTAGCCTTTTAATTTTTCTTACTTTATTTTGAAAAATTGCTGAGGCTGGACATGAATTTTGGATCTCGTCTCAGCCTCCCAAAGTGCTGGGATTCTTGGTGTGTACCACCAGAGCCAGATAAAGGTATATTATCTACAATATATTTAAAAAAGTAAATTGTTTAATTAAAAACTGTTGTGGTTAACCACTGTTTTATATTTCTCTAAAAACGTCATACAGAATTTAAAATGTTAAATAGGATTAATGTGTCTCTGTATCTAATTATAAAAAAGAACTCACTTAGCAAATAAAGCTAATTTGCAAACAAGGACCATACTGAGCAGTATTCACTTTGTTTCCATAAATATTACAAAATTTTGAGCTTAACCCCTCTACAATGTCAGAATGTAAGCACAATTTAATCCTCGATACTAGCCTAGCTATTCACTGAGTAATGGAACTCAATAGACCAAAGATGCCGCAGAATTTTTAGTAACAAAAATCTATTATGTGATACTCTGCCTATAGAGCACATCAGAGTGAACAGCCCATTTTACTGAAAATATTTTTGCAATATTCTGTTACTAATTATTAATTAATTTATGTTACAATCTACTCCACTGTTCTGAAGTAATTTCCATTCAAAACATAATGAGGCAGTAATAAAAAATAAAAACTTTTATTATTCTCTTAGATATGATAGATGTCAGATAAAAAACAAAACAAAGAAATTCAAATACTTCTAGTTAAAACTTTCTTCTTTTGTACCATTATAAGATAGTGTGGATGTGAATTAGTAAAGTTTATCTTGAGATGTCTGCTATCTTACTCTCACCAAAAACATTAAGAATAATAATCTAGGAGATTAGCTAACTTTTCATTGTTCTGGGGGGGAGGGTCCTTAAAGTTCAACTTCCTTAATTAAGCTAGAAAATCAGAAAGTCATAAGACCTATGAATTTTTACACAGTGTATCATTTGATCTTTATACTTGATGAAGTAAATACAAATATTGTCAATATTTTAGCAGATGAAGAAATTGAGAAATAATTTATCCAAGTAATTACAGCTTTGATAGTGGAGCAGAAAATGGACTCACTCTTGCCTGACTTAAGTGTTGAAGTCTTCCATAGGCTGTGGTCTAACATTAAAGGCTAAATTCCTTCATGACTAATAAATAATTACATGAAATTCTTTTGTGCATCTTTAGGAAAAAGTCATGCTAAAAATCACTTAATAAATTCTTCTACATTTATTTTGTTAAGCTGCTGCTTCAAGAGGTAAGATAGGCCCTCTTGTTTAACAGTGGGACTAATGTAACTGATGGAGTTACCCATTATTTTGGCCATCCTTCTAAAATTTAAGCTAAATTTGGTGTTCGTTTTCAATATTTCATATTAGGTTCCTGGTACATCTACTTTTCAATTTTTTAAAGTTATTTTAGGGGCGGGCATATAAATATGAATAAATAGTTACTTTAAATATGCTGTTTTTATGCTTTTACTTTGAATAAACTCATTTTGAGGGGCACCATGGATATTTCTAACTACAAAGCAATACTATAAAGGGAATCTTAGTAAGCATATTTTTTTAAATTGTGCTTTATTTTTTCTTCTTTTTAATTATTTTGACCAACTTTACATGCTTATATCTGGTAATATGAACAAGTAATTTGAAGACACCAATATGCAATATAATAATCACTGTTGAATTTGTATCATCCTATGTAGTGAAAGTCTGTATAAACTTTCATTCTCTTTAAAAAATTAAAAATTTAATTTTTGCTTTCATATAAACTGAAGCATATTTTTTTAAAGAAACATTTTTCTTTTAAATTTTTTCTTTTATTTATTTTTTGTAGGGGTGAGCAGGGATAGAACTCAGGACCTTACACTTGCCAGGCAGGAGCTTAAGCCACTGAGCTATCTCCCCAGCCTATGAATCATGTTTTAGAAATAAATTTTTCAAAATTAGGATCATCAGTAAAAAGTAAGAACTTTTTATTTTACTGATAAGGCTCAATAAAATTTTATAATATTTAAAAAATACTCCAGTAGTTTCTCACCTACATTTAAGTTTATAAGGAAACTGCATACTCTGAAAACTGCTTACGCATAATAAGTGTAGCTTCCAGGCTACCACTGACAACCAACATATAAAACAAAACCAAACAAAAGCTACAGAGAAAATATAGGGCAGAAAAACAAAACAAAAATAGAACAAGTATATACATTAAAAAAAAGAAATGGAAGTTTCATTTTGTTTAAATTATTTTCATTTACATGGCATGCTTCATCAGTACATACATAAATTTTAGAAACTAAGCATGCATATATAGTTTCCAAAGTTTAGCAACTTTGGAAATTTAAGAAAAAGAAATTGCTTCATGGTCTTAGAATGAAGTTTCAGGAAGATGGTACTAAAGAAATGGCTCTCAGCAAGGCATGGTGCTATACAAATGCCATCCCAGTACTCTGGTAATCAGTGCAAAGGTCCTAGGTTCAATCCCCAGTACCAAATAAGAAAGAGGAGAGAAAAAAATCTATTCACTCTTTATTAATAATAAATTTTTTCCCTTTTGAGGAAGAGAGAAATGAATTTTCTTTTATGGTAATGTCTCTCTTCAGCATATCACATAATCAAAATTATTAATATCTAGAAGGAGCTTGTACTAGACACAAAAGCAAATTATCTGAGTTCGATTCCCAGTATAAAAATAAAAATCTGACTCCCTAGTGCTGGGATTACAGGTGTGTGCCACCACATTTGGCTAGAGGCAAATATTTTAAGTGTATCAGTACCCTATCTTTCCAACTGCAAATTATTTTAAATTACAGAGAAATTCTGAAATTGTAGAAGACTGAATTACTTCTTTTATGGAAATAACTGCTTTAAAATAGTTAAGAATTCACATGTACATTAGGAATACCTTTAGTTTCAGTAAGTGTATGTTCTCTACACTTTTACAATATTTTATGAACTGACCACATGGATAAAAAATGACAAAGTTAATATTTATTATAAGCTCTTATGTTCCAGACACTGTGCAAAGGGTTTTTAAAGCATTAATTCATTCAATATTAAAAAATTTTGGGCTGGGGAGATAGCTCAGCAGTCTAAGTACTTGCCTGGCAAGGCAAGGATCTCGGTTTGAGCCCTGGTACCATATGTGTGCTGGTTAGCCCCTGAAAGTGGGTGTGGTAGAGCATGCCTATAATCCCAGCACTGGAGAGGCTGACAAGAGGCACTAAGAGTCCAAGGTGTGTAGCAAGACCCTGAACCAAATGAGTAATAAATACATGATTAAAAAAAATATCTATTAAAAATTCTTTGAAATGGTTACTTTTTTATTATCCTCATCATTTTGTAAATGAGGAAACTAAGCTGTGGACAAGTGCAAATTTGTCCAAGTAACTTCTAGGTCACTAGGTGGCAGACACAGAAATTGAACCCAGGCAGCCTGGTTCTATGATAACTCAAAAGGATCAAGAAACACTAAACCAATTAGAAATCTCAAAGTTCAAACACATGTATTTATAAAACATATAATAGGTTATAACATAATTTGATATTTGATGGGCATTCTAGATAGGTAATTTTCATGTTTAACTTGGGTAAGTAGAAATTTAATTAAATTGTGGTAAATTACGATAATTTTATTCATTTTACCAGTCCATTAGCATTTAATGCATAGGAGTATTATTCCAAAAGGAACAGTGAAGGAATAATGAAGCAAGCCTAACAAGTAAAATAAATATTTCCATAATTGCACTAATTCAGTTTTAAAATGCTTCTAATGAATTAAACAACTTGACAGATCCCACTGATGTAGTTTATTTTTAGTAACCATTTACCTCTATAAGTAGAAACACAGAATCACAAAGATTAAAACAGGATGGAAATTAAATAAGATTTAAAGCAGAATTTGAAAGGTAGAACTGATTAACAGAGAAACATTTAAGGAAACTATAAAGGCTAGGAAATTCTAAATACATCAAAGTTAAAATTTCTGCCCCTCACACAGTACACAACTAGACAATATTCAAAGCCGTAATATATTAACACAATATGAAAGCTTGTTTTAAAAAAACTTTCCCTTTTCTTTACCAGAAAAAACAAACAAACAAACAAAAAAACCTGTTAAAACTGGAACCAGTATAAGCACATGATGCCATACCTCAAACATTCTAGCAGCGGTACATCTCACAAGTGCAGAAGTATGGACAACACCATACCATAAAACAGTTAATAGTAACTCATGGTAGGCTGGATTTGCACTGGAAGAAAAATATTAGTGTTAAAAAAAGAGCCATAGTGCCTTATTCGTGTATTGAAAACTACTATGTGTAAGAATAATTAAGGAATGAGAAAAATGTTACCAAAACACATGGAATTACACTGCATGGTTTAGCAGCCACAGCTAAGCATCTTTAAAAAAGAAATTCACCTTATAAAATCACAAAACATACTTAGAAATCACACTTTAATTTCTCTAAGCATTTGCAATTCTGGCAGAAGTTCTAATAAAATAAAATTTCTAAAAAAAATAAAATTTCTTTATAACAAAATATGGACCAAGAGTACTGGACCAGAAGTGAGATGGGTAAGTTACATCTCTGTGGATATAGCTTCTGAGGAAGCAATAAATGTCTTATTAATGTCATGGGTTGTAGTAGGTTTAAATAAGATAAATTCAAACATATATACAGATGGTGATATTATATGAAGCTTATCCAAATTTGAGATGGTATCCTTAACAAATGTATGCACCTATTTTCAGTAAAGACTGAAATAAAGCTACTTTAGGAACCAGATGACATAATTAACAGCAGGACTAAGTTACTTAAACAGAAAAGAATAAGGAGTATAAGAATTTCTCATTCAGTTGAAGATCCCTTCAGCTATAGAAACTGTATTTTTTGGGAAACTTTTTGAGTTATATTTTGAATTTCTTCAAAGAAAATATGCTTATGTACTTTTTATCTAATTTTTAAAATTATTTTTTTAAAAAAATGTACTTGGTACAGGGTTTCACTACCTAGTTTGGACTTGTAGTGATCCTCCTGTTTTTCAACCTCCCCAACACTGTGATTACAGGTATGCACCAACACATCCAGATTTAGTCACCAGTATGCCCCCAGAGGTGGGGCCAACATGGCATGCAGAACTGAGGACTGAACCCTGGACCCTGCCCTTGCCAAAGCAGGTGTTTAGTCCACTGAGCTACCTTGTCAGCTGAACATTACAATGTATTGATTAGAAAACATTAAGAATTTCTACATAAAGAAAAATAAAAACTCTTGCTAGGCATGTGGCACATGTCTGTAATCTCAGCATTTGGGAGCTAAGACACAAGAATCACTGTGAATTTGAAGCCAATCTGGGTTACACAGTTAGTTCAAGGCCACCCTAAACTACATAGTAAGACCATGTCTCAAAAAACTAAATCAAACAAACAAATTCTAAGTCTAAAACCCTAACTATGGGCTAGGAGATGGCTGAGTAGAATAAGTGCTTGCCTGGCAAGTGCAAGGGCCCGAGTTCAATCCCTGGTTCCACAAAATCAAATAAACAAAAATACCATGAGAATTGTTGTACAGACTTAAAATACAGGCATTCCACAAATCCAAGTTGAACTTTGTATGCTTCCCTATACATTCCTGGGTACTGGGAATTAAACCCAGGCCTTTGAGCTACATATTCCAGCTCATTTTCTAGTTAGAGACAGGTCTCATCAAGTTTCTAAGCTTTCCAGGTTGGGTTTGAATTTGTATCTTCCTGCCTCAGCCCTCCAGAATGCTAGGATTAGATTATGGGTGTGTGCCACCAGTCTGGCTTCATAAACCTTTTACTTTTGTTTGCTTATTTATTTTCTCTCACTGTTGAAGCATATAATATAATAACCCTTTCCCTTCTCCCTTCTTGGAAACCTCTTCCTGCTTCAATCTGGATGGGTGTCCCTTAAAACTTAAAACAGTCTTAAAACCTAGAGTGGAACTTCCTGTTGCCATCACTGTGGGGCTTCTCTTCTTTGTGTGGGTTTTTCAGCTCCCTGAGTCTTTTATATGACTTAAAAAACAATAAGGTATTATTTTTTTTTACCCCAGTTCCACAAAAGAAGCCTTCAGGCTGTCAAGAGGAGCATGAGATAATGAAAGCAGAGTCATTACATCTTCTAAGAATCCAACTAACAGTTTTCGATCTTCTTCCTATAGAGGAAAAATACTGATAATGAATTTCCAGGCAATCAGGTAGTATTAAATATCAAAATTACCTCCCTATAATTAGAAAATGTTACCAATAAGGGGAAATATTCTAATTAGAAAAATGAAGATACTTGTTAAAAATATCTGTCATCGTGTCCTATGGTAAAAATATCTAACTCCTATGGTATGAGGTCAAAGAATACTTTAATTCTTTGATTTAGATGTGTGGTTTCCAATACAGCAGACATTAATCCATATGGGATTTGGGGAGAACAGTTTGAGATAGGGTCTCACTACATAGAAGTTCAGAACGACCTTGAATTCACTATGTAGTCCAGGCTGTCCTTGAATTCATGGCAATCTTGCCTCACCCTCCCAAGTGCTAGGATTACAGGTGTATGCCATAATACACAGCAGAAAATATTTTCTTTTTTGTTAAGAAATGTCAGAAAAACCAAACATGTGAAATTAGGAAATTTAAGAAAAATACTGTATCTTAAACCAATCTGAAATATGTAAGAAAAAGACATGTAATACTGTATTAGGAAATACAAATGTGAAAAATTAAAATGAAGTTGTCATTAAGGATGTAGAAAGTCAACAATAAATAGCTTCTGAATATATCAAAAGATTCACAAGGAAGATTGGGTTACTTTCTATCATTTCTTTTCCATAGAAGTTAGCTTTGAATGAGGTCAAATAAAGGACAAAAAAAGAAAAAGATTCAAATGAAAAAAGGAAAGATATAGCAGTTTTAAAACATAATAGGTTACTTAATGAGAAGGTATTGGCTTTAAAGTAAAGTTGGAAAAGAGATTTTACTTATTTTTAGTTATCTACTATGTCTAGACATAAGTGGAGAAATTATAAAGGAGTGATAAAATAGTTCTAAATGAGCATAAGTTTTGAAAATTTTGTTTCTGAAACTTTACTATCTCAGTTTTGAAATTCTAAAAGCAAGCAATACTGATTATGTATTTGATCAAAAATAGTATTTACTACCAAAAACTGCTTAGTATGAAAAAATATTAGCCGCTGGTGTATGTTTTCTTTCATTATCTCAATTTACTAAGTATTTCTAATCAGACAGTTTTAGAAATATAAATAATGCATTTGAACTTCATACTGATTCAAAAGACATATACTTGCTATTTATTCTGAAATGTATTCTGAGGGCTTACTCTTGGCAGTACTCTGTACCTGATTCGTTATTATATTTTTAAAGTGGTATTTATGGTCAAAATAAAAGAACAAACCAAAAATTCTGAGAGGGAAAGAGAGAGGAAGGGAGAAGGGAATAGAGAGGGAAGGGAAGAGGGAGAGATTCTATCAGACTTGTGATGCTGAACAGCTTCTAAGTTAAAGAGAACAGTATGCATACTATTGTGTACTATCATTGATCTTCACCAATTTAAAGCAACAGAGACAACCTATTAACTCTGTGTGACTTTTCACACTGTATCCACATTATAAGATAGTCTTAAAAACTTATGTTGAACTGTGCTTCTGAATAAAATTGGAACATGTATTGCAAAGTATTATGTGATACTATAAATCTGTTCTTTCAATACTATAAGATGATTCAAATCAGTTCTGGGAGAGGAGTGTAATAAATATGAATTGATGTACTTTGAATTTAAAGGACAGAAGTATTGTGGGTGAAAACTCAGGAAACCCTTAAGAAAGGTGTTTCTACCTCATTTTCACATTCTAACTTCTAAAAATGGTTTATCAGGAGACTATGTAAGGTAGGAATGTTTCACACTTAAAAATTACCCATGGCTCAAGATAAATCATATGGAATTTATTCATACGAAAAGCAAATAAAACACAGCAGTCTGTTACTTGTGGTAATCAAAGAACTATACCCCTAGTGTATACTAGGCTTGATTCATGAGTCTCGGCTGGGTTTACGACTTATTAAACCAATATACTGCCATGGAAGTAAAATGATGCACTAATTCCAGGTCTAAGGCTTTAGTCTAACAAAGTCTGCTTTTGTACCCATAAGAGCCTGTAGCAACCAGTTAACAAGTTCTGGTTCTGTTGCTCTACAGGTCAAAGGGGAGAGAGTCTCCAAGAGTTCTGCCATTCTAGTTGCGAGTCCATCAACAAAACAACTTAATATATCAATAACAAGCAATTCCAGTAAGATTAATGGAAGAAAAGCCAGTTTGGCAAAACTCAAATTTCAGAATCATGAATAATTAAAATAACATAACTTTTACAAGCTACTATGTTTTGAAGCAGTTACTACATAATAATGATTAAGAAAAATAAGAGTATTATTAAAAACTACTTTGCCAAAAACAATAAGTATTCAACAGCAAGTTAGGAGTTTGCTTCACCTGACATTTTTTGTCATTTATTTATGAAAAATGTACAATGAAATGAGAGAAGTTGCTAAATAAGTGCAATCTAACACGAAATATTTTAAAAAGACACAATCTCTTTTTCTTCTTTTTGTATTTTAGGACAGGGTCTACAGGATCTCCCTGCTTGGATCAGACTCATAATGATCTTCATGTTTATATCCTCCCAAGCGCTGGGATTACAGGCATGTGCCACCATGCCCAGTCTCATTTGCTATTTCCGCATGCCCCGGGGGTGGGGCCAGCATGGCAGGCACTGGGATCAACTCTTGGCCCCTGCATCTGCCTAAGCAGGTGCTTTAATCTGCTGAGCTATTTGGCCAGCCTTCCATAATATCTTAAATTTATTTCTTCAACTGATATTTTATTAAAAGCCTTATTATTTCAATATATTCTCTATTATAAATTATTCATTGAATAAAATAAATTTAATTTGCTTTTGTATCACATTTTCACCTATAATTATGTTTTCACATCAAGAACACAGAGGCTTTCTTCTAAACCAAAAATACTGAGTACTTTCCTTACCTGAATATAGCATGTGAGAACTCCTGTTGCATAAATGGGAACTGTAGCTTTAGTGAGAACCCCATTTCCTGCTGAGGAATCTAAAATTATTAAAATATTTTTAAAAGTCCAAGTGTGTTTTAGGTATAAAGAAAAAAAACCTTGTGAAATTTAAAATTATAATTAGTTACAAAGTTACAAATACTGTGATTACAACACATTTTCTACTCCTTAACATAAATTTAATGTTTCTTAAAAGCTCATAAACACATTCATTTCTGACAGAAGGAAAAAGTAATAACTGAGGTATTATACATGAACACATACTCAGGTCTTCCTAAATACTTCAATGCTTCTTCACTAATTCATCATCAAAATTAATAGCCGGCTTAAACATGATACCAACAATTAGGGATTCCACATATCAACCCTTTAGAAAGTACTAAAAATAATTTTTTGGGAAAGCATTTGTGACAAAAAAATCCTCATTAATTACTTTAGATTTCAAAGGACAACCAAAAATGAAGTTTTCTAGATGATTCGAATCAAATCATTAAAGTAGGATATTGGCAAGAATTATCCACATATTCAAAAATCAACCAAGGTAAACAGGGTGGGGAATGGTATATATTCCTTCTAACATTTCTACAATTTATTTCTAAAAATACTGAGGTATACAACAATATGTAAACAATTTCTTAAGCCGGTGGCAACTAGACTTCTGAAGACAGATCACTGAAAAGTATTAACAAAGAGGCTATCACTGCTCATAAGATTATAATTTCTTTACTTATAATTAAACTGAATAAATTAACTTCACTATCACACATAGGAAGCCTGTTAGATGTGACACTGTTGTAAGACTACGAACTGCATAATATAAATTTTCCTTTTCAATTGTATTTTCTTTATATAATTTACATATATGGAGCATAGTGTTTTTTTCCTGAATAAAGAGGTTTTTAAAAGCAATAGTGAACAACTTACCAATGTTTTCTTCAGATAGTCTTAAAATCTCTTGGAACTGAGGCTTTACCTAAACAATAAAAACAAAAAATCCAGGTTTCAAGTTCAGTGGATTAACCAATGATTAAAATGTTTACGACTGCTACTAGTATTTATTAATATATTTGTTTTGACTATAGCCTGTTGAAGTGGTCAGAATATATTAATACTTAATTAAGATGCTTAGAATAAAAGAAGTCAAGCTATTAAAAACAACACTTTCAAGGATAAAGATCAATTCTGGTCAACAAGTAATTTCTGAGTGGCCTTTGGCTCCTTTCCTTAAAATAATTTCAAAGATGATTTTTATTGACAGACAGACTACAATGTTGGTAATAAAACCCAGCACCTTCTGTATGCTAGGCAAGTATTTTTCCACTGAGCTGCATTTCTGGTTCCCAAAATTATTTTTAAATGTTTAAAATTACTGCCTCTTAAAAAATTGAACTTGGTGCTAAAAGACTACACTGGTAGATATTATTAGAATTATTGAAAAAGAGCATTTGGTTATATTAAAAAAGAAATGAAAAGGAAATTCCATTCATTCAGGCTCTTTATAACTAATATATTAATCATATAATATCTATCTTAATATTTTATTAAGATTCTGAAAATTTAAGTAAAAAGAGTTTACTTCTTTTAAGTTAGAACAAAGACTTCTTTGAAATTTTTTATCAGTAGAATTGTAGATTTCAGATTAATGAAGGCAATGATTTGGCATTAAGTATTTAATAACTCTAGATTGCTTTTCTAGGGAAAAAAAAGTAATAGGTACTTGTTTGGGATATACTGACCAATCTTTACCAATATCAGTACATTTCATAGATACATACTGGATTTAAGTGGAGACAAAAACTATTAAAAGATCTACTAAGTCATGCTTAATGAACTAAAAGACAGTCAAGCAACTTCTTCAATGTGACACACGAAAAGAAAAAAATCCAAATCATTTACTTTTTTCTTTTCTTTTTTTTCTCTTTTGGCAGAACCAGGGATTGAACTAAGGCTTTTGCGCTTGCCAGGAAAGTGCTTATTCCACTGAGCCATCTCCCCTACCCTTATAATATTAGGTCCAATCTTGGAACTCATTATCTTATTTTTTCTTTTTGGCGGAATCAGGGATTGAACTCAGGCCCTTGCGCTTGCCAGGGAAGCACTTACTCCACTGAGCCATCTCCCTGGCCCCTTAACCTTTTTCTTAAAAAAAATCACAAATGACAACCAAAAGATAACAGGATCATAATCTAAGGCTTCTGAATCTTGTCTAGCTTTTAGCATATTTTTTTTCTGCTTTAAATATTTCAATAGATTTAATAGTAAAGAACTGTTCTAAGTTAAAAGTAATATGCTAAATGTTACCTTTTAAATGTCTGAATGTTTTATTTTAGTAACTACACTTTTAAAGTTTTTATTGGATGTATAAACTATTAGGGAAACAATATGCCATAAAAGAATTAGAGGAAACTCAGGATTTCAGAGCATTCTAACTTTAATGCCTGGGATTACAAACATCTTGTATGTATTGGCTAGTGTGATGTTATACTTTTGGTGGTGATCAGTACATATTCATTAAATGTGATCGTGGCATTCCCAAGAAGTCATATTCTTGCAGACAGCTGTGGTAGGTGGGCGTGCCAGAAGCACAGTCAAAGGTGTGAAGGTGAGTTCTCTAGCTCAAAGTTCTTACCATGAAATCTGACATCTAAATTCTAATACAAGTTAAGGTTAGGTTAAATCTTCTACTCAAAATAAAGAATATTATCAATTAGGATTTTCCTTAATACAGTATTTTAGTATACTGTATTAAACTATAATTAAAGGGAGGATTCATGATTTTATTTACTGTTTTTGGCATTATCCTATTGCATTACTATATTTCTTGCATATAATAAGGAATAGAAACTTTTACCTTAGTATTTGTAAAAATTTTGCCAAATGTCCGGCAAAGGCGCCAGAAAAATCTGGAGAATTCATGGACACAGGCAGTTGAAGTGACATTAATTTTGCCAACTATTTCTATAAGCTGTGGCAACCTGAATATGAAAGAAAAGAAAAACAGGCAGGCGATACAAATAAATGATTGCTTCCTTGCCAGTATCTGGAATGATGCAAATCTCACTACCTTTAGTATTTTGATAGTAGAGGAATTATTTGCAACTCTATGAAAGGCCTTAAGATTATATTCTGCTGATGAATTTCTTAAAATAATTTTTAAATCCCAGCCACAAAAATATATGAAAAAAACATTAGGATAAAGTTGTTAGTAAGACTCAAATTTATGTATTTGATGTATCATATAACATACTGACAAATATAGCATGGTCTCAAAAAATGAGAATCCTAGATACAGTTTAAAATCCATTGCCGCTACTGGACAAACAAGGCAGCAGATTGTTTTCCTGGGCATAATATAGAGGCAAGTTCTTCATAGATAATTACTTATCCAGTGGTATGAAAATCTCTTCTTCTGCCAAAGTTTACTATTGATAATGTTTAAAATGTTTACATATAAACATTTTAAAAATACTTATTATATCCCTTAACTTTCAAGATTATCAACTAGCTGCCTATGAACTAATTCAGATGTTTCAAGTAAACAATAAGGCAAAACTTACAATTGGTTGACTACCCAAAGTAAACTTTCCCATCCTGTTGTACCCTCGTGTTCCAGCTGGTAATCATAAAGTTGTAGTAGTACTGCTAATTGCTCACGGCTTCCAATAATAGTGGACACATCTTGAAGAGGTGACATAGGTCGAGGGAACCTAGTCACTAGAAATAATAGATGTAAAATAAATCACATAGAAAATGGCAGTTTGAGATCTTAGCTATTCTATCAAAAGAAAATAAGGTCCCTTCCTTGATATTTAATTAGCTCATTATAACTTTTAAACATAAAACTAACCCATTAATCAAGCCATTGTTTGAAAAAAAAAAGTTCTTGTCATAGGTCATAGGTGAACAAATCCAAAATATCTCAAAAGTTAAGATTTTTATGAGCTTCTATAGTTAGTAAGTGAATATTATAATGAAAATTTGCTAATGAAGAATAAAGTTTTGGTTAGGTAAAATGAAACTTTTTTCAAAGACAAGACACTTAGACAAAACATGCATTTAAATTTGATTTAAAAATACTAGTGATTTCATCATACTGTTCATATCAATGAAATAATAAAATATTTCCTTTATGTAATAAAGAACTAATAGATTAAGAGTAGGAGAAATATGAATAACAAAGAATCATTGCAAAAATATACTAAAGCTTGGGCTCTACAGAATTCTTTAGTACATAGTTCCCAATATTAAATACAGCATTCATGTTATCATATTTTGATACACAGTACATTAATATAAAATTTCAAGCCAGTGGGCAGTAAGCTAAGGCATAATGGACTACAGATATTATAACTAGGTCCCAGATAAATTTCAAAAGTTTTGAGGTAAAATTGAAAAGAGTTACTTTTAAAATTGTTTAAAGAAAACATTTATACACACATACACAAATCCCCTACTAGTATATTTTAAAAGTTTAAACATATCAATAAACTCTGGTCATACAAGCAGTAACAAAATCCAAGGTTATTAAAAGAATACTTCTTGCGTGCTTTAAAAAAAAAATGCCAAAGCTCATTAAAGCTGGGCATGATGACACATGCCTGTAATCCCAGCACTACAGGATGAGGCAGGAGGATGTGAGAGTTTGAGTCTGGCCTGGGCTACAAAGTGAGCTCAAGATGAGCCTGAATTGTATTGCAACACTCTGTGTCACACACACACACACACACACACACACACACACACACACACACACACTCACTCTCTCTCTCTCTCTCTCTCTCTCTCTCTCTCTCTCTCTCTCTCTCTCTCTTTCTCTCTTATTAAGTGTAAGCCTGAAACTTCTAATGGAGGCAACTCCTCAAAGAAACATCATCCTAAATAGACACATAAGCATATAGCACTTTCTCAAACTATATTTAATGATAATTATTATATCTGATTAATTGAAATAGTACTTTCTTTTTTGTTTTGGTAGGAGGGATCAAACTCAGGACCTTGTGCTTGCCAGGCAGGTGCTAATGCTGAGCTACCTACTAGGCCCAATAGCATATAATTTAAAAAATGTTGATGCTAATATATTTCTATTACGCACCAGGCATTTAACAATATGACAAGTATAGCCAGGCCTGGTGGTCAATACTTGTAATCCTAGCCACTTGGGAGGCAATGGTAGGAGGATGGAAAAATCTGAGGTCAGCATGGCAACCTAATAGATCTTGTTTAAATTAATTTTTAAAAAAGGGTAGGGTAGGGCCAGTGGATAACTCAGAGAATTAAGTGCCTGCGTAGGCAAGCACAGGGACAGGGGTTAGATCTCTGACCACATTCTGTGCCAGCCACCTGTAATCCCAGCACTGGGGAGGCTGAAAACAGAAGGATCACTACGAGTCCGAGATACATAATGAGATCTTGTAATAAATACATATTCCAAAAAAGGGGGTAGGGAAAAAAGGCCTGGCTGGAGGATGTGGCTCAACTAAAATATTTGTTTAGTATGCATGAGGCTATGTGTTCAACCTTCAGTACCACAAAAATTAACAAAAATTCCAAAATACAGTACAGATAATGATTATTCTTGCTATCTGAACACTTCTATTTGCCATTATAGTACACAAATGAAAGACATTTGGATAATACTGTATCTCTCATCATCTAAAGTTTCTGTCTAAATTTTCATTATCTTAATTGAGAAATGAACAGATCTGGATGGTGAGTGATATCTGTGTTTAATATGTCTATATCATATCAATCTTATCTTAAATAATTTTGAATATAGTTCTACGACACTAGTTCCAAACTGTTGCTATGATGGAATATTGACATTATTAGATGATATAGAATAACGAAAAGTAAAGTTTAATGTATAAATAACAGGGTCCCAAGATTTTAAGTCCCAACAAAGATTAAGCTAAGCAAAACAAGGATTGGAAATAAACAATTACATGTATAACTCAGTTATTATACAAAAGAAAATGGTTTAGGAATCTCAAAACATTGTTCAATTTAATTATCATTTTAATAAAAAGAAAAAACCAAGCATATAAGAAACAATAATACAGAAATCTTCCAGAATTCATTTTAGTAGGCTGGCAAAATGTCAGCATTTTATTCTCAAGAAAATAAGCCACAATTATCCTGTGGAAGAGCAACCATTGTGAATCTTTGATATGTTTTTCTCCCAAAAGAATGTAAACTGTATAATGGCAAGGAATGTTACCTATTTTATTCAAGAGTATATTTCAAATTTCTAAAATAGTGCCTCACAAAAATATTGGTTAATGTTATAAAATAAATTGGTCAAAAAATATTTGTATGAGATACCATCATTTATGAGAACAAATCTTCTTAATCTTCAGTAAATCTTTCTCAACAATTGATATTCAAGGATTTTTTTTTGGGAGAAGGGGTGTTACTGGGAATTGAACTCAGGAGCTCATGCTTGCAATGCAAGTGCCGTACCACTGAGCTAAGTCCTCAGGCCTTCTGTTTTTCAATTCTTTGTTAATATATAAAGATAACAAATATGATAGATTGAACTGAGCTCTCTGTAGTCTGAACTGAATATGACTGCTATACATGCATTAAGATGAAATAAAGTTATATTGGATGGAGTAGGGTAGACCCTAATCCAATATAACTGATACCCTCCCAAAAGGAGTAAATCTGCATATAGGAAGAAGTGCAGAGGGTAAACCGTGTAAAGAAAAAGGCAGAGATGAAAGTGGTAGTCTGTAAGCCAAGGGATATCAAAGACTGCTAGCAAACTACAGGAAGCTAGGGGAGAGGTACCTAACAATTTTATCTTCACAATTTGCAGAAAGAACCCACCCCCTATTAAAATCTTGATCTCTGAATTCTCAGATACAGCCAATTTAACAGTGAATTAGAAAGACAGGAAAATCTTTAGGCAGATAAAATGCTTTAATGAGGAAAATGGTAAAATTGGGAGTGATCAGGTCTCAGTGCTTTATAAATAAAGTCTGAAATTCAAAGCCTATATGTATTGAAATGTGATAAAAGGGACACTCAAAAAATTATATACTACTTTAAACTTCATGCAATCTTGAATGCACTATTTCATATTTCATAGATTAAAGGCAGACCATAGTTTACTTTAGTTGAAAATTTAAATTCTAAATACATTATCTGTTGATATTTGCAATGTTAAAATTCTTTGTCTATCAGAAGGCAGTAAGAGACAAAAGTTCACAAATCTGAAAAATGGTTAAAATAGCTTATTTATAGCCACTTATCCTGGAGCATTTGGTTTATCAATCACCTAACACATCAAAGGTCTTTTACTGGCTACGTAGGGAGTTAGAAAACACTAGCCTTTGCTATCAATTTCAAGTAATTCTAAAATTAAGTCAGTTTTATAGAAAAAAAAAAGCAAATTTTGCCATCAAGCTCATTTTCTTTTTATCAAGGACATAGCAGGGGTGGAAGAAGTAATTATGGTTCCCTATATTTTCTTTCCCTTACTGAAAACAAGATGAAACAGCTGGTAAGAAAAAATTATATATGAAATACAAATGAAAAGAATCAGATACTGACACTAGTATTAAGGGAATCTTTTAACTGATTTATATCTATTCATAGAAGGAAACATTTATTGTAGCTTCTCAACAAAGGTTATGAAAAGATTACAGATTAAGAATATAAAGGATCACATAGGATAATATCCATAGGCTTATCCATATGATAAGATGAATTGGTATACTTTATCTTAGATATCATATAATGTTCAAACACAAGATTCTACACATACTGGCACTATGTTATTAATTATGCTATCATACAGTAATTTTTAAAAGGAGTTGAATAAAAGCATTTTTACTATTTATTTACTGGATACAGGGTCTTACTATGTAGTTCAGACTCTATGCAAGCCACTCCAGTGCTGGGATTATAGGTGTGCACCACCATGCTCAATTTCAGTGGCAGGCACAGTTGTGCCTGGGGCTGACATGGATGTGGTACTGGGGATCGAATTTGGGTCCTTGCACTTGCCAAGTGGATGCTTAGACTGCTGAGCTATCTTCCAAGGCCTAAAAAACATTCTTTGGGCAACTAAACTGCTAATAAACTTTATTGAAGAATTTGAATTTAGTACCTTCTATCTGTGGCACTTCACCATGAAGCTTGGCTTTGCTGGAGAAAGGAGCATTCTGTAGCACTAATGCAAAAAGAGAAGGGATCAAGGACTGCAAGGCTGAAAGGTACATATGGAGCTTATGCTCATCCAGACCATGTTCTCCTTCCTGAAACATAAGGAGGTGGAAGCTAATTTTAATCTTTAGAAATTACATTGTTAATTGCATTACAATTATGCCCCTTTTCTTTGTGGCAAATAAAACATTTGTTGAACTCAAAACATTGTACTTAATGGAAATGTTCTTTCAAAATGTGCAGAAGCAATAAGGCAGTGTAGAATTAATAAAATCTGTTATATAGAAAACTTAATGGTAAACATCAGTCATTTCCAATATTGAGAACTTTGTTATAGGCTCTCTTGTTCAGTAGGGTAGGTTTTATCTTTTAAAATTTTATAAATCAGGTTAAAGAAATTAAAGCGAGTCAGGAATCATTTTAAATGTTTCACTGTGCTTGCAACTTTCCTTCTTGTATTTCTTATCTCCATTTATATATTTGGTAATATCTGTATTTTCAAATGTTAAAAGCATTTTAAAATAATTCTGGGCACACACAAAAAAGGAGGAGAGGAAACTTAAGCAATAACAAAAGAGATAAGAGAAAAAAAAAGAGTTAAAAGATCAGTGTGGTACTCAGAAACCCAACAGTAAAATTAGAGATCAAAGCATTTGCTGATGTTCAAAATCTATTTGAAACATTATTGTATTTTGAATAGCAACTATACCAGAAATATCAGGGAAGTGAATTATTTACCAAGTTCCTAATTAATTTATGTAAAAATTACTATCTATATTATAGTATTTTTAAATGAAATGTAGAATTAGTTGTGTTATCATATGGCACAAGAAAAACCACGTATGAATAAAACAGAAAGAATTAGAATATAAACACTTAAAAAAATTCCGAGTTTCACAAAACAGTATTCCTTAGACAAAAACAAAAATTTTGAAATTTATACAAAGAATAGCCCTATTTTTAAAATTAAATATATACATATGAATGCATGTAAGATCATCTGCTGAGTAATTACAGTGCTTTACTGTTAGAACCTTATAGATGTTTTAACATTCTGAGGCAGAAAAATGAGTTTGGAGTCCAAAGATTGATATCAGATCCTGATATTTAATATTACAGCAGTGAGCCCCTGATAATTTATTTATATACTACATCTCAGTTTCCATATAAAAGAGTGTAACTCAAAGGGTTATGAGTAGGATAAAAAAGTAGGATTTTAGTATTTAGTGTATTTACTTTAAATGGCACAGATCACATGCTATGCTGGCCCTGCCCCCGGGAGAGCTGAGCTGGCCACTGAGATCATGGTGGTGCCCGCCTGTAACACCAGCACTGGGGAGGCTGACAACAGGAGGATCACTAAAGTCTGTGCTATGTAATGAGATCCTGTATCAAATACATAAAAATAAATAAATAAATAAATAAATAAATAAATAAATAAATAAATAACTGGCACAACTGGATTCATGAAATATTAAGTTTCTGTTGTAGACATGCATTAACTATTGTGTTAACTTAAGTAACAAAAATGTTTAGAACAGAAATTAGACCAAGAACATTCTATCTACTGTTCAATTTTTTTTACTTGGGTAGAATAACAAGTTGTGAAATCATATCACACCTATAATCCCAGCACTAGTGAGGCTGAAGCAGAAGGACTGTTGTAAATAAAGTGAGTTCAAGGCCAGCCTGAACTGCATAGTGAGACCATGTCTCAAAAAGACAAAGAAATCTTAAAGGTACAATAGACACCATGGAAGAGAAAGAACCTGTTCAATGGAAAGGAAAAACTGGGATGAGAAAAAGGACTGAAAAAAAGAAAGGGAAAGGATTTATTCATGTATATATACTGGACAGCTTGGATAATTATGCTGTGAAAGCTGGTCTATTGAAATGAGTTGTTAATTCTTAATTTTTTTTTCTTATTTTTCCTTCTTTTTAATTTCTTACACTTTTCAAAACCTATTTTACATCTTTATATCTGATAATCTAAACAATTAATTTGAACACACTATGTAATATAGCAACCATCGCTGAATTCCTATTATTTTGTTTAGTGAACTTCTGTATTGCTTTTAATGTTTTTTTCTTTTACAATTTTGTATTCTCTTTAAAAAACAAAAATAAAAGCTTAAATCATAAACACGTGCTGAGATACATTTGGACCTAATAATTCAATAAATGGATTAGGTTAAAAAAAACCTTTGAAACCATTTCATGTGAAAACAGTTGAGCCCTTTAACAGATGCACACCATGCCTATTCTCTTCTAGCTTCATTAAACTTTCTCAAACTCTCTTAGATAAAGTGAAACAGAATCTTGATAATTACTGGTATCAGTTATACAGTTGAGTGTCATTTTCTGTCTCTGTTCCCCAAAGAACTTACCCTGAGAAGCTTTTCAATCTTGTTCAATAGTGTCGGTATAAGATGAGACTGTAAATTTCCAAGTTCTGTAGTCCAGGCAGCATAAGCTGGTAAAAATACTTGATGTGTTGCACTAACTACTCTTTCTGAGGGATCACCCAATGCTGACTGCAACAATTCAAAACCCTGTTGAAGAGCAATGCACAGTGTAGAAGAATAAACTTTTTAAAACACTTACTAAGCTCCTAAGTATTACTAAGAGTAATACTATTCTTCATTCTGTAAAATGTCATGTACTGATGAAAAACCAAAAAGAAAGGGTTGGGAAATATGGCATATTTATTACTAGTTTTGACACAAAACTGTGAGAGATAGTATAAGAAATCACAATAGTCTTTCTTCTCATTACAAAATTGAAATCAATCATTTAATCTCCAACTATCTAAAGCTGGCATATTTGTCATTCCAACTATACATTATAAAGTATCAAAAGCAAAGTTTTAGAATATTATCAGAAATTTTATAATAGTGTAAAAAAGACTAATTCTGAAAAACACACCTGTTGATATTTGTCTGAATCATCAATGTATCCCATAATGATTCCAAGGCTTCTGATGACAGCTTCTCTTACCAAATCTGCTTTATCTTCCATTAGCATCTGTTGCAACATTGAGAGAACCAAGGAACTACGAATTTCTTTCTGAAAATAAGCAACATAAATTTAGTATTTATTTACACTCAAGCAAAAAGATATAGTAAATGACAAACATCCATGTGTTCAAAATCCAGATTAAATAAATATTAACATTTTGCTGTATTTGTTTTGAACCTTTTATTTTTCAAATCATTGAACATTAAATACAACCAAAATATAACTCTTTGCAAATCTTTCCCAGCACATTCTTTCTCTGGAAGTAATAATACCTACCCAAATTCAGTATTAATCAATTCTCAACATGTTTTTATACATACTCAGTCCAAAATATGTATTACTTAAGGAAAAAAAATAGTATTTATCTCAACAAGTAACGTTCTTGACATATGACGGATTCTACAGAATGATGGATATTGACTGCCACCCCTCAGAGAAGAAACTGAAAATGCATGGGCAAGCTGGGTGCGATGATGCACATCTATAATCCCAGCACGTAGAAGCAAAGGGCTGCCACCGTTCAAGGTCAGCCTTGGCCACATAGTTAGTTCAATGACAGCCTGAAGTGCATAGAGACCCTGTTTGAAAAAGCAACTCCCCCTACAAAAAAGAAATACATATGCAGCAATCTCAATGACCAAGGTAGCAGTTCATCATACTAATAAATGTCTGGATGCTAATGGCTACAATTTTGAGTATTTCTTTTAACTGCAGAGACCCAAAGTTACTTGTATTAATCTCATGATGTCTCAAAAAATGCAGTAAAATAGTAAATACACATTTTTCTTTTGTTTATATATATATATATACATTTTGTGGACTCTATATGTATTAAAAATGCAAAGTTCTTTCTTATCCTTATCCTTACAGTAAATACTAACAGGCACATTTAGAAAATCAAAAGTCAATGCTCTGCTACAAATGGAAAATGACTGTTTAATTACCATTTAACTCGGAAGAGTACTGGGCTATAACATGAAAGAACTCTGACAAACAAAACATTTGCTTACAGTAGGATGAGGAAACACAAAATGCTGGCATTCCTTTTTTTTTGAAAAAGTAAGAAAAATTGAATTAGGAAATAAAAAATAAAAATGAACTTTAAAAATAAATATGGTAATATTTATTTAATAAGATGTCAACCACTGCTATTGCTTGATTTCTAACAGTTTTTTGTTTGTTTTTGCAGTGCTAGGGGTCAAATTCAGGGCTTCAAGTATGATAGATAAATGTTTTATCACTGAGCTATACCCTCAATACATACATTTTTCAGTTATGTTAAAGAATATTTTATGTTAATGGCTGAGATTAAAAAAGACAGCTATTGATACTCAAATTCATATCCTTTCCCTCACATTTGTACAACCAAGTTTGCAAAATTTTTACATGCAAATTGTCTTGAGTAAATTTTTTTCCATATAATAGAATATTATAAAACTAAGTGTAAAGGAAATGACTATTTTCATAAGTTTACAGTCTGACTTGATTTGCAAATCAACAAAGTTAAGAAAAGTTTTGATATTTTGAGGCTGAATCTACTTTTTGGTAAACCTTGTTTATTTACTTTTTATGCTAAACACTACTAAAAATGACTCAAAATATCTTACAAGGAATTTGTGGTTGACATCACAAAACAAGAGCAGAGATGAGCAAACTTCAGGCGAATGTTTACTTCACATTGATCTGGACTGAAATTGTCATTAGTTCTATGAGTTACAAGGACTCTTCACAGGAAAGGTCAGCAGGTGTCATTCTAGGTAAGCCATGAGTATATTTAGGACCTTATGAAGTGTAGAGATTTTGTTGTTACCAAGGACTACATTCTTTAAAGAAAATTAATACTTTGTGTTCCAGTAGCAGATTAGAAGAGCTAACATTCTCTGAATTGAACGGTGATTAAACAGTCATTTTCCATTTGTAGTAGAGTAATTATATGAAATATCACAATAGTAAGACATCAGTTTTCTCCTTTTGGATAAAGAAAAACATTTTTTTTTTTTTTTATTATGTCAGTTCCTGATGAAAGTATGAGAAACTAAGAGCTCTGATGTACTATTATTAGAAGTATAAATTCACACTATCTTGGTTGGAGACAATTTAACACAAGTACAAGAAGAAGCAAGATGTAGAAACACTAATAATAACAGAAACTTTAAATTTTTATTTCCTACAAGTACGAATTAAAAAACCAACAGTGGATATCTTTAGAGTAAATGAGTAGGGGTCAGAGAAATGAAGTCTTTGGCTTTCATTTTCTTTTCTGCATATATGAATATTTATTTTTAACTAGCTAAAATATATTTTTGCAGAGACTAAGACTATGGATTATACTTTTGATCTTTGAAAATAATACTCTAAAAAGACATGATTTTACTTCTCATCTTGGACCAAAAAATATGAAATTAAAAGTAAATGCAACTAAATAACTCTCATAGTATTGTATAATTCCATTCTTGTAGCCAAATTTAATGAAGAAGGATCACAAGTCCAATCTAGACAACTCAGCAAGGCCTTGATTCAGAAGTAAAAGGGGCTGAGGATGTAGCTCTTATTAAAGTTCTCAGTTAAAGCCACAGTACTGAAAGAAAAAAATCCAGCCACAGACAGATACATACAAAGAAATGGGTGTAGCTGTATTCCAACAAAACTCTCTTATAAAAACTGGCTGTGAGATAGACATACTGTAGTGTATCAAGTATTAAAATTATAATATTCATGCTGCTTCATTTCCTTCTAAGTCCTAAATGCATACCAACCAGTGGTTCTCAATTTGATAGCAATAATCCATTATTAATTTAAAAGTCAATAGGCATCTTAAATAACTTTGTTAAACCCTGGAGTTTAAATCTAAGTGTCTTAAAAAAGAAAATTATTTAAAAGTAACAATAAGAGGCCAGCGAGATAGCTCAGGAGACTAAGTGTCTGCTTAGGCAAGTGCAGAGACTGGGAGTTCGATACCTGGTACCACAAGCCATGCTGGCCCTATTCCAGGGCACTGAGACAACTACTAAGACTAGGCGTTGTGGCAAGTGCCTGTAATCACAGGGCTGAGAAGTCTGAAAATATGAGGATTACTACTTGTCCGAGTTGTGTAGCGATACCCTGTACCAAATACATAATAAATAAATAAACATTACAATAAATTCATTAGATGTGTACGTAAGGTTTTTTTTTATTAAAAAACTACTTACAGAAGAATTTTGTTCCGTATCTAATTTAAAAGACACCATTTTGTAATATACTTATGGTGATATATTGTCTTAACTAATTTAAAGAAAATCTGACTTCATGAAAAATGTAATTAAAAAGAAGTATCATAATAGTCTTTTCATATAAAAATGTGGTTCATAAATAATAAGCACTGAATACATGATATATTAAATTTCACTGGTACAGGTTAGATTTTTAATGTTTCTATTTTAACCCAGCTTTAATTTGGGGGAAAAAAAAACTGATGAAAAGTCAGAGATGTTTTTTAATACTGACACATTATACCATTTCAAAAATCCACTGATTTCAGCTAAAGAAGTTTTTTATGTGTTAAGTAGACTTTTACAGTGGGATGCGCTAGAACTCACTTAGAAGTTCTAACTTTATCACTGTCAACAAACACTGCCTATTTGTTTTCTTTGAAGGTACCTATGAAAGAACAAAATATCTGCCATATACCCATGTATGACAAATCACAGCTTGTCCGTGATTCTATCAAGCAAAATTGATCTCCCATGTAAAAGTGGTTAGTTTAGTTCATAACTCAAACAAGTAGATGTGTTTTTTTCCTGGAAACAGCAAAGATGTAAGGGTTACAATTCAGTAAAACTAATCATTTTACTTATTCCACAAACTCCTTTTTAAATAAAATTGGTTGTTACGCAATAGAAATGAAAAATTCAATTATATTAATTCTCATTTGGCAGGGCCACTTCTGATTAGTCTAATGCATGAACATTTTTGTCCATTATGCTTTTGTACCAACATTGCAAACATTAAAATGAGACAGAGAAAATATGTCTTATAAGAATAGTTTTCACTTCATGAACCTCTTGGAAATGATATTAAGAAACAATGCAGGTTCCTCAGATCACTATCTGAGAACTACTGAAATAGCTTAGAGTATATATATATAGATATACATATATATCTATATATATATATCTATGTATATGTATATATATATGTACCTATGTATATGTATATATATTTTGCATATATATAGATATATATATCCATATATATATATGGATATATATATCTATATATATGCAAAATCAATGGGATACACTTGCCTGTCTGTAATACAGTAATGTACTAATGTGAGTCTCCCCTTTTTTTTTGGCTCTTTTTCATATTAAAATGGCATGTCTAAGAGATTTTACATTAAAATATATAACATTTTGAATAAATGTAACAAATATGTAAGACTTCTGAATTAAAACATAATTTTTGAAAAAGGCTCCTCTGCTATGGATAAAGAACAAATGTTTTAAGAAAAAAAAAAAAAACAACCAACAATTCTTACTGGAAGGTAAGGTGCCAATGCTCCACAGGATTCTGCAACAAGTAGTCGTCTTTCTGGGTATTTGTGATTAATCTAGATTAAAGAAAAATAAACACATAAATAAAGCATAAGAAATTACCCTCACTTTGTCCAACAAAAAACTACTTTTGACCATAAATTCTGTTAAGAATACAATAAAACTTTTTCCTTTTCCATTTTTCGTAATCCCTGTGTGGCTAGACCTGGATCAAGAATAAGGGAATAAAGAGTCTAATAAATATGACATGGGGGTCAACTATCAAAAGGAGAAAAAAAAAAAAAAAGCAGAAGGCCAAGACAAAAATTTGGCAAAATGCATCTAGAGATTACCTGCTGTCCTAGGACTAAACTTCCCCAGGATATTTGGAGAAATGAGGACCTAGCAGGAAAAATTAGGAGACTTCAGGAGAAATCAAGACTTATTCCTAGCAAAAGGAGTATATTTTTTAATTTGGAAAATTTGAGTTCTAGATCATATAGATATTGTCAACAATATATCCCAGTCTTCTCTTACCTAAGCTTTAGAAAATGAGTCAATCAATTATTTAATCAGATTGACTAAAATTATTTTCTTTTTTAAGGTAGGACTTAACTCCCATTTACACATATGAAATGATGGCATTTTGTTATTGTGATGACTACACTGAACAACAACAACAACAAAAAAACGACACATGCTGGGCTTTGTTCCCATATGTCTTCTCCATAAAATATAAATCTTCCTTTGACTGGAAAGGAAGTACATCTGTTCTCATATTTCCATATGAAGGATTTTTTTTAGGAGGCCTCAGGATGCCTTCAGGGCAGGTCTGGTTTGGCTTGGGGATTTGGGGTTTGAATCACAGCATTATGAGCCTGACTGCTTTGTTTAAGCAGGCACTTAACAACTGAGATAATGGGCAGGCCCCATATTTCCATATGAAAAGGTGACATAATTAAATAATTTATTGGATGCCTAAAATTAAGAATTTATACAGTACTCTATTGGGCAACAAACTGGACGAAGGTGGATAGACAGATAGATCCCTGTTATCCAGGTTTATTCAGGTTGTAGAAGAGGTAGACATTAGAAATACTTACACTGGATATCTTTGAATTGAATTTAATCCACATTGTCATTTTAAGAGCAAAATGGTTTGAATGTCAAAGTATGATACACATAGTTTCACCTGGTTTTCCTTCGTCTAGGTTCAATGAGGCTCAAAATTAAATGTGCATACAAAAGTCAATTGTGTTTCTATATGATGGCAATGAATAAACTAAAAATAAAATTAAGAAAACATTCCTTTCTACAATAGTATCAAGAAGAATAAAACACTTAGGAACAGATAAAACAGAAGTAGTTGAAAACATTCTGAAAAGTACAAACCATTGTTGAAAGAAATTTGAAAGACCTAAATAAAAGGAAAGACATCCTAAATTCGAGGTGGGAGGCTTATGATTCACTCTCCAAAGAATCTATAGTCAATGCACTTTCACAAAAATCTCAGTAGCTTCTTTGCAGAAACTGACAAGCAGATTCTAAAGTCTATATGGAAGTCAATGGAAACCACATAGTCAAGACAATCTTGGCAGAGAAAAACTACATTCATTGGCTTGTTTTGAAAGTGATAAAAATGTTTTAAAATTTTGGCAGGTATAAAACTGTGAATATACTGAATCCACAGAAAATTATATATTTTAAATATATAAGCACTGTTATTTGAAAAGAAAGGAAAAAAAGTACACATGAATGTATAAAATTGTAAATTTAAACTTCTTAACATTATATCCAAGCTAATTTTAACTTTAAGCATCCTATGTTAGCATGTATACCTGGATGGTATACAGCATTGTCAGAGGTAATTATTATTATGTACATTGTTCACATTATATAATGAATGTAGTGGCTCCAATATATTTTAATAAAAAAAATGAATGCTCAAAGAAATTAGGATTAGAACTCTAAATGATTACACATTAGTGATATTCTAGAAGCTAGTATTTTACCTAGAAAGTCAATAATTCTGAATTCTTCAGAACAGATTAACATTAAAATTTAATATATAGCTGGTGTGGTGTCATATGCCTATAATCTTAGCACATGGGAGGTTGAGGCGGGAGAACCGCTCCGGTTCAAGATCAGCCTGGGATACAAAGCAAGTTCAAGGCCAGCTTAAATACACAGTGAAGCCCTGTCTCAGAAAGATTAAAAACCAATCAAACAAAAAAAATATACAGAACTAAAAGTATCATTAGTGAAGGAATTATAAGTACAAAAATCTCCTAGAGCAAAGATTTATACTTTAGATACCACATGTGTGTAATATATACTAATGTACAATATATATTTCTATTTATATGCTCTTCCTAATATACAGCAAGGACATTTCCACCTCAGGGTATTTGTTCCTTTTTTTTGTCTTTTTGAGACAGGGTCTTGTTAATGCAGTTTAGACTGGTCTTGAGCTCACTCTGTAGTTCAGGATAGTTTCAAACTCACAAGGATCGTCCAGCCTCACCTCCTGAGTGCTGGAATTACAGGCATGCATTATGCCTCCACCATGCTCGGCAGTAGTTGTATCTTATATCACTCAAATTCCTTAAATGTGCTTTCCTCGGGTATCTCTCCTCTCACCATCTTTTCTTAGAGCATTATTCATCCCCATCTAATATTTCTACTGCAGGGCTGGTGAGACAGCTCAGCTGACTAAGTACCTGTTTAGGCAAGTGCATGGACCAGGGTTTGATCCTCAGCACAAAAGGCAGCCCTGGCCCCAGCCCCAGGTGCACTGAGCCAGCCAATGAGACTGGGCATGTAGGCTGTTGGCATATGCCTGTAATTCCAGTGTTGGGGAGGCTGAAACAGGAAGAGATCACTAAGAGTCCAAGCTGCATAGTGCGCATTAAAAAAATGAAACAAAATGCCTTCTACTGCTTAAGTTTTCATCCTAATATATGTTACCATAAGACAGCATATCATTTCTATATTTACTCTTATCACCTGAGTAGAAGATCTTTATCTTTTGGTCATCATTGTATCATTGATTATACTAGTACTTGGCACTGGAATTAGTGTTTCATAAGTACTTTCTGAATGAATAACTAAAACAAAGCATTTTAGAGAAGTCTGAAGCAGTATTAAATCACTGGCTAACTACTGAAATAGGGATATAATTTATAATGTATAAATGTACTAGTGTTATTATAAAAAGAAAATATAAGAAATTATAGCTAAGGCAACACCCACTAGGGTTAATTTACCTGTTCCCAACACTGAGGTAAAAGTTCAGCTTCCACACGTGTGGGTCCAACATGACGTGCAAATGCCACACAACCTGTCAGTATCATTTGCCTAAAAAATAATACAAGAAACAAAGACTTGTATTTACATTAGAAAGCACTAATGGGACCAAGAGTTAAAACGTAAGTTAAGCTTAGGCATGCTCATTACTATTTGTTAACATATGTCAATTTAAATTAACTGCAAAGTGACTGAGTATGTCTTAATTGTATACTGCAGCAGGTTTTTATTCACTACATTATGGTTTTGGTCTACATGTCCCTCTAAAGCTTCATGAAGTTTTTGATTGGAGGCAGCTGAAACTAGAATTTGTGACTGATTCATAGTGTGATGATGGGATTAAGGGTGCTGGGAGGTTGAGTGTTAGTGATTGCTGGAAACAGATCACTGATTGAACTGGCACCACCCTAATCCCAGCAGTCTGGATAAAAGGAGCAGAAAGAGGCTTGTTTCACCCTTTTGCTTTTGCTGTCTCCCCCGCAAGCCCCCAGGCACCATGAACAGTTGTCCCTTTGCTATATGCTAACCTGCCTTGGAGCCAGCCAATTATGGAATGAAACCTGTACAAACTGTAAGCTAAATAAACCTTTTCTCCTCTAACTTTGGGTGTTGGGTATTTTCGTCTAGGTATTTTGCTAGGGATTGAACCTACAGTCAGTCTTATGACACCACTGAGTTATACTCTGATATCTCATTATAATCTTTATCTACATGAGTGTCAAAATTATTCTATGTCAATTTTTCATCTTTTGCTTTATTTTTAATTTTCTATTTCCTTTTACTTTTTGAGAAAGAAAATAAATAGGAGGTAAATGGACAAGAAATTTGTAAGCTATGTTAGCTATCTGCCTTCTCATAAAATTTCCTAACACCTGACCCATTTTTGCCCCCACTATAATTTACACATTTTTAGGTGTACATGTTTCATACTTTTTATTATTCAATTTTCTTTTTTTTTAAATGTGTTTAGTACAGGGTCTATAGGGTCTCACTACACAGATGGGACTCGTAGTGATCCTATTTTCAGCCTCCCAAGTGCTTAAATTACAGAGGTGTAATCTCATGCTCAGTCTTAATTGCCATCTCAGTGGTGGCCCCAGGGGTGGGGCCAGCACAACATGCTGGTTATTGAACCCCAGTTGCTGAGCCTGCCTAAGCAGGTGTTTTAGTCTGCTGAGCTATCTGGCTGGCCCTCTCAATTTTCTTAAAATTTAGTCATTTTAAAGACTTGTAAGATACACACATGTACAGAACTTCAAATCATGAGTTATTAACACCATATTAAAGATGTACAAACTTTAATAGGAAAAACTATCAAGTCCCTTACAACAAATTTAACAAAGTTAAGATTCAATATTCTACAAATACAGCTCATAACAGAGAAGGTCATATGGCCCACAAATTATTAATTGCATTAGAAAATTTCCCATGGTAATAAAAATAGGATTATCTGATAAATAATCCAGGTAGAAACATGGTGTTAATTCAACGAACTGGCAAAATTGCCTCTACTGAGCATAAAGTCAAGTTTTTCTTAGGATGCTATGGAAGAACCTGTAGTTCTTCAAGGAAAAATAACATAAAATGATAACTTAAAATTTCTTGTTTTATTCATATTATTTAGGTTATACGTAATATCATTAATAATTGTTTATTTCAGTAAAATGTTACATTTTTGTAAAGTGAAAGTACGTTTACATGAGGACACAAATGAGAAGTTCCTGATTTACCTTACCCTGAAGCAAGGCTAACAGGTACTTTTTACTTCCAGATGACAGCAATTTACAGGCAGAGTCTATGAAAACTGGCTCTAAGTTTTGGGTTATAGCCATGCAAATTCTAAAATAAAAAAAATGTAATACATGGTATTTCATTGTTAAGTTTTAAGATAGGGAATATATTTTTTCTAGTAGGATATAAAAAACAAATTTTCATACATAGTACTGCTATACACAGGCAAGTTAGATGGACAATAGCAGGCAGGTAATAGGACACTGGTCCAAGGCAGAGACAAGATGACTAGGTCTTGTGGAAAAACTATTTGCCATTTCTGTTAGACAAGTATTTTTTTTTTCCCTTCTTACTTTGTTCTTTTAATGAAACACTTTAGAAAGGATGGAAACCAAGGGAAATTTGCTTCTCATAGGCCCATTTCTACTTTCAGTAAGCTTATTTTTCAGCCTGCCAACTTGACTCAGTTGTCTGAACCCTGGCCACTAGTATTAAAAACTCCTACACAAGGATCCCCCCTGGTAATTCACATCCAGCCCTTCCTGATTACTCAAAGCTATTCCTCTCTTTCTTTTAAATTTTTAAAGAAATTATAATTTATTTATTTGGTACAGGGTCTTGCTATGCAGCTCAGACTCACAGTGATCCTCCTGTTTCAGCCTCCCCGGTGCAGGGATTACAGGTGTATGCCACCATACCTGGTTTCACTATGTACCTGGGACAGGGCCAGCACGGCATGTGGTAGTAGGCATTGAACCAGGTCCTTGTACTTGTCAGTCAGGTGCTCAGATCACAGAGCCATCTCACCAGCCCCATTATTACTCTCTTATTCATAAACATTCTTCTTCTCTACTTTGTCTTAAAATTCAACACTCACAGACTCAGATTAACCTTAGAAAATTTTCAGATTGAAGTGAATGGTACTAAAAATAAGTAATTTATTTTTCCTTATTCCTAATTGATTAGACTGTGAGAGAGACTGGTACAGATTAACCCTGGCTAAATCCTCCACTTGCTCTTTGGTATATACTGGTAAAGACAAGAAAGAGACATTCATTATACAGGACTGTTGTTGTGTATATTCACAGGTGAGGAGTCCCTAGTATTTTAAATCTGGACCTTGATTTGTTTCACTATTCATTTATTTATGGTTTTTCAACATATCAGAAGAAATGAAAACTATACATCAGAAAATTAAGCACTAAAATTATATAAAGTTGTCAAATCATAAAAGTGTAATTGTTTTACAAAGTGTAAGAGAAAATGATCTTTTATCAAGATAAACATAAGAAAATATTCAATTGCACTATGTTTTCTAATCCGTGCTTGGTCCACCTATGCACCCACTGGAACAATTTGTTCAAACAAATAGCTTTTACTGGATAGTGGAGTGTTCAGTGTTTTTTTCTAGGATCTTATCCTGTGCAAAGAACGGATGGGACAACTGATGAATGTAAAAGTTTAATAATTATTGAAGGTTAAAGAACAAGTAAAAGTGAAAAAGAAGTGGAAAGAAGAGATAAGAAGTGAACTCTAAAGAAGAGAGAAAATATGCTCTATATGTAGTAAAATCTACTGTTAGAATGTAATGGCAAAACGGACAATGGTTGGTGACTTTTATATCCTTCTTCTGACATCAGATCCAGGCCATCTGATGCATGGATTTGAAGCTGTTCTATATACATACATCCACGCTGTGATTCAGCAGGTCTCTGACTGACAGATCCTGTCAAGACTGTCCTGCTGGTTTGCCAGGTCCTAATCTCCTATATAATAGTTGTACAGCCACTCTATTTAAAAGTGTTACTGGCTGAGGTAGATATTGCATTGCTTGATCAAAATGTATTATCTTCTTTTTTTTTTTAAAGACAGGGTTTCACTCTGCAGCTCAGGCTAGTCTAGAACTCACTTTCCAGCACAAGTTGGTCTCAAAATCACAGTAATATTTCTGCCTCAGTGAGCAGAGTGCTAGGATTACAGGTGTGTGCTACCATGTTCAGTGGCAAAACGTATGTTCCTTTCTTAAGATCACCCTGACCTCTGCCTTCCCTCCCAGTATCTTCTATCATTCTAGATAATCTCTTTCCTCTATAATTAATTTCTTTTGATACCTTTCTGCTGTTTTTTAAAAGCCATGATAGTCTTACTTTAACATTACTGTTATTATTATTTGTGTGTGTGTGTGCGCATGCATGTGGTACTGGGGAATTGAATTGAGGGCCTTTCGTATGCTGGACAACTACTCTATCACTGAGCTATACATCAAGCCCCTAATATTTATTAATTTTTGTTTTAGGATATCAAACAATGTTTTTAAGTCTTTCTCTAGAAAAAAAGTTACTGGTTAACCAGTATGGATAATATATAAAGAAGGGCATCTTAATTTAGTATAATTATTTTATGTGTTTTATATGCTTTTTAGCCTATTTAGCCTGGTTGTTAATCTACCTGTAATTAACTTTATAATGTTTTATAGGATAAATAAATGAACCTGATACTAACAAAATAAAAGGGGTGGAAGGAAAGGGAAAATAAAGAGTTGAGATGTATTATGTGTATGATGCAATTACCTATAATGAAAGTAATCACAATATACTTCAAACATGTACTAATAAATTTTTTAAGGTATCTTTTTGATAATGTCATTTTTCAACATATACTTTCTGAATTTCTGCTATTCTCACTATGCAGTGCTTTTTTATTTGGTACCAAGAGGATCAGTCTTGAACTCTCTAGGTAGCCCAGGCTGAACTGGATTAGAATGGTTTACAGGGTTTTACAAAGAAGATACTACTTGTCTATTTCCTATATAGTATTTTTTATTTGCAGGGAATATAATCCTTTGACTACATCAGTGGTGGTAAATCTAAGGCACATGTGCTGCATTCGATGTTAGCATTCGAAGCTCTAAAAGGTTCAATGGATGAAAAACTTGACAGGAGACTAGAGAAGGTCATAACTGGCTGCCTTATCCAAAGTAATAGAAGGGCCAGGGAGATGGCTCAGTGGAATAAGCACTTCCTGGCAAGTGCAAGGGCCTGAGTTCAACCCCTGGTTCCATAAAAAAAAAAAAAAAAAAAAAAAAAAAAGTAATAGTTATCTTAGTGCCTTCTACTTTTCAGTCAATTGAAACACATTTTCTTCAAAGTGAAAAGTACAAGGGTTTTAGACTGGTTTTTCTAATCCACCTTCATTCACTGAAAATCATAGTAACAGAAAAAATATCCAGGTGCATTGATGCTTCATTGTTAAAACTTTTTCACAAATGCTTTGTGCTTATATCTTAGTTTTTTTAAAGAATACCTTTCTATATCGTACAGCAAATTCAAAATTAGGTAGGAAAATATCAAGAGATGTCATTACCTTGTTCTTAGTAAGATTTTTTTTTTCTTCTTAAATTGCTTCTTGTCAAGATCATGTTATTAAGGTAAAATCTAATCTAAAAAAGTTTTATTCCTTGCTCTATAGGTCTTACTATTTATCAAACCAGCCCTGAGAATGTGGAAGTTAAAGTCAGGTTTCTCTAAATCTGTCTCTGCCTCACAGAGGTTATGTTTTTATCTAGGGAATCGTAAAATGCCTGAGGGATTACTGGTTATGCATAATTATATGTGTTATACCATGAACTATGGTTTCTTGCACTTGGGAGAAAAGGAGATTTATTTTCTACTTAATATATGGCTTATCCATACCACCTCAAAGGCTCCTACTAAGACTTTCCTGATGCTTGCTTCCTCTCCCTTTTAGTGAAGGTTGGAACATAATCATGAATTACTAGGAGACTTCACTACTAGACATAAAAATGATAGAATTTTCAGATGAAAATCGACTAACCTGCAATTTTAAGAGAAGACTATATTGCAGTTTTAAAAGAAACAAAGCTTGAAGCACACATGGTGGTGCATGCCTGCAGCCCCTGCTACTTGGGAGGCTGAAGTAGGAGGATGGCAAGTTTTAGGCCAGCCTCGGCACTCAGAAGAAACTCTGTCTGTAAATAAAATGAAAAACGCTGAAGATATAGTTCAAGTGTTAATGTGCTGTCTTAGCATACATGACACTCTTAAGTTTAATCCCTAATAGTGTATATGCAAGCACAGACAATCAGACACCGACACAAACACATATACACAAAAAAAGTGCACAAAAATTTAACATAATGTTAATGTGAACTAACTCTCAAAAATACACACTAATTTAAATATCTTTAAATACTTGCATCTGTCCAATGACCATAAAAAGCAATTAACATGAAGATATAAAGTGAAAATTGTCAGTAACTATAGCAGACAACAGACTCTGATCTTATGATTTATACATACTATTTTTTTTTTTTTTTGAGACAGGTCTCACTGTATAGTTCAGAGTGGCCTGTTACGATGTAGCCCAGGCTAATTTTAAACTCGGGCAATTCTTATGCCTCAACAACCTCCCAAGTACTGGGTTCTGGGCATGTGCAACTACCCCTGCCTCCACATAATTTTAAAAGCTGTTTTGATTTTTTTTTTCTAGGCTAAATTTTTTGAGTGATTTTCATATTATATGTTTGTTATAGTAAATTCCAGGCTCTCTTAAAAAAAAGAAAGTGGGAAAGGGAATAGACTTCAAACGCATATCCTATATTTTGAACATATTTTCTGACTGGCATTTCAAGACAATGAGAACTCCTGTGCTACTACAACTGAGAATTGAGGAGGAGAAGAGGTATTTGGATTACATGCAAGTCTTGGTGCTGAATTAGAAAGGCCAATAAGTTGATGTGTATTTATTTTTTGAAGAAGTAATCATACCTACCTTTGTTCATCATCTGGCCTCTTGATCAAATTGAAAAGTATGTGAAGAAGCTGATCTCTCTCTTTAGGCTCAGGATGTAGGCATGCTGTACACAATATGAGGGGGATCAACTCCTAAAGAAATATGAAGGTACAAAAATTTAAATAAAAAATATATTACATAATATTCTTTTCTTCCATAGAACACTCTTATATAGACATTTAAGCCTTAACATACCAAAAAGCAAATTTCAATTTTGTTAAGAATGACAATAAAGCCTTTTTCCGCCATCTTGGAGTCTGGGGAGGCCTGCCGGGAACAGGACTTCTGAAAGGCAACAATGTCTGGAAGATTGTGGTGCAAAGCCATTTTTGCTGGCTATAAGCGGGGTCTCCGGAACCATAGGGAACACACAGCTCTCCTTAAAATTGAAGGTGTTTATGCCTGGGATGAAACAGAATTCTACTTGGGCAAAAGATGTGCTTATGTGTACAAAGCAAAAAACAACACAGTGACTCCAGGTGGCAAACCAAACAAAACCAGAGTAATCTGGGGAAAAGTAATTCGGGTCCATGGAAACAATGGCATGGTTCGTGCCAAGTTCCGAAGCAACCTTCCTGATAAGGCCATTGGACACTGAATCCATGTGATGCTGTACCCCTCAAGAATTTAAAGTAATGGAAAATAAAAGTGCATTTGTGCTCTTGTATTTAAAAAAAAAAAAAAAAAAAAAGAATGACAATAAAACAATGAAAATGTTAAAGTATACATGTTGGTCTGTACAGAAAATGTAAATCACAATGACAAAACTCCTTTAGGGTTCAACAAAGCTTTTTGTTTTAATTTAGTACTTCTTAAAGGTCCAGTAGCTTTTTATACTAAATACTGTAATATTCAATAATTTGCCAACTTGATACTTAAATTTAATTCTAAAAGTTTTCATAAAAGGAAATTTGCAGAAATTTGCTATATTTTTAAAACTTAAAAGGACAAGAAAAGAAAAAACTCTTTCCACATTTCCAAAAACTGTAATAATTTTGTACCTGCCATACCTAACTCAGAAATAAACTTAAAAGACCACTTCTTAGGAGTAACTCTGAGGTAAGGCAGCAGCTGTCTATGGTTCGATCCCCAATACAGCAACAAAAAGAAGAGCCAATTCTATACGGGTTAAATGCTTACTATCAGACCTACTTGATGTTAATTAAATATTTAACAATATTTATTACTGCACCCTCAACATGCAAAGGTAAATTCAACATTTTATAAGAGTCAAAATTTTATTTCTTTCAAACAAATATTTTAAAGTAATTAAACTTGTTTCACATTTTAAGTAAAGACAAACGTTTTAAATAATATATATTATATATTATGTTTTATAAACTTTGGAGACTTTTCAAAGTAAAGAAGATAAAAATACAAACACAAAATATATCTGGAGAAAACTTTTCAACTACAAAAATAGTATCTTGTACATATTTTAAAAAGCATTAGGATATAAAAATAAGGAAAGAATGATCACACCTGTACTATTTTATTTATCTCAATATTCATGAAAAAGTCCTAACAGAATTAAAGAATTGGCTACTATGTAATAATGTGAGGTTATCAATCATATAAAATCGGAAGAAAATGATTAAAAGTTTACACTGAATATTTTTCACTTTGAAGATTCATTCTTTGAAACAAATTATGTAAGTTTTGGAGTTCAAACTGAATTTTAAAGGCATGATGAGACATACTTTTCTCTTATTTCTAAAATATACTGTTAAAATTATAATTATCTGATATAAAATTTAAATTTCAGGTAAAAAATCATGTAAATAAGAGTAGCTACATGGCCTGGAAAACAGCTTAGAGGCATAAGTGTCAGCTTGGCAAACAAAGTCCTTAGTTTGATCCCCAGTACCCCCCCAAAAAAAGTAGCTATAAATAATTCTATGACATTCCCCTGGTGCCACCATGACAGACCCACAGAGCAGAACTCAGATATCCCCTTGAGTGAGACTCTCTACTGTGCCTTGGCGACCCTGTGGGATACAAAGGAAGGACCATTCTGTATTTATATATACAGAATAGTCAGGATGAATTACTTTCACATAATTCTTGGCACTAATAGTGTTTGGACAGGATATCCTGTCTACTCCTTGTACTACACACAACCACTAGGAAAATAACAATGTAAAAAGTATCAATTATTACAACTGTAGTATAATTCAGCTTTTAAAAAGATAGGTATACAGCTACATTCTCTTAATTCAATGAATAGAGGCATCTTCTTACAGTGTTTGTAAATAGAATATTATGTATGTACCTTGTACAACAAAAAGACCACTAGGAAAACAATATACAATGTATTAATTATTAAATCTGTTCTACTAATTTGATTTGTCTCATTAGACCATAATTGAAAAACAAAAGAAATAAATAATATTTTAGGGATAATTAATACTGGCTAATGTTACCATTAGAGTTATAACTACCAAAGGTTTTTTTTTAAACCATGGCTGTTACTGTTGTTTTGGTAGTATATGTGACTAAATCTAAAATGCTGAAGAATTTATGTAAAATATTTATAAGATTTAGATACCATGCCTCACATTTGTACTTTCAATATACTTATATTTAATTTCACAAAAACATTTTTAAAAGTCTCCTTGCTTTCTAATGTAAACTTAGCCACCACTAAATGAAGTTTTTAAAGACTAGATTTCTTCAGCTGGAGAGATGAAGCCAAAGTGCAAAACTGATTCACATCTATAATCAGAAATATGACTTAATAAATTCTGCAGTATGGATGTATTGGTACTTTGGAGACTGGAAAGAGACGAAATTACAATGAAATATTAGTAAATAACAGAAGAGACATACATAATTCATTATTTTAATAGTGTACAAACAGACATTGAACACAAATAAATGACAGAGAAATTAGGCTATTTGAAGCCAGTTCAGTTGATGTATTAGTGATCCTATTTCTATAAAAATAAGACTACTCTTTTTAAATTTTTTTTTTTGTCATCACTTAGTAGGTCTCTAGGCTCTCCATTGCTGTAAGAGAAAGGCCATCTGGTAGAGCAGATATACTGATTTTTAACTACTAGTTTTAAACTAGCCTTAATGTGCTAGGGAATACATAAGTTTTCCCTCATATTGGGAGTATCAACCAGAAATTATTAGCAGTGACTTCCTATATGTTGATGTTTTTTTCAGGAAGAAAAGAAAGGAAGTAGTAATAGAAATTGTTGCTAACAGTGAAAAAGAAGGTAGCAAAAGCTTTGAATTCACAAATTATACAGCTCAAGGGGACACAGATTGACAAGTGCTTTTCTTGTATTAATTTAGATTGACTGGTAATGGCTACTGTGTAGAGAAGTGATTTGGGAAGTCTGTGTTACAGCTTTTTGAGGCTAACCTGGTGTCATAAGGAAAACTTCACAGCAGGAAGTTACAAAATTATGTGTTTTTTTGTTTTTGCAGTAATCTTAATTCTTACGTGTTTCACTTTGGAAAATGGAAGAAAGCAGTTTGCCTTTCTTTAAACACTTAGCTTCTAAGCAGTAAAATTGACCTCTTCAAGTTCCATTTATAGCCATAAAGGAAGCTGTAAAATTCTCTATGTTAGTAGGTGATACAAACTTCTCTTTGATAGAGGTCACCTAACTTCATGGCAAAGATAATGTAAGGCATAAACAATAATGGGGCTGGTCAAATAGCTCAGTGGATTAAAGTGCTTGCAAGCAGGCACAGGGGCCAGGGTTCCAATCCTGGGCCTGCCATGCTGGTCCCCACTCCTGGGGCATGCTGAGACTGTGACTGACTGTAATCCCAGCACTGTGAACAGGAGAATCACTAGGAGTCCGATCTAGTAGTGAGACCCTAAACACCCAGTAGACCCTTCCCTAAAATTAAAAACAACAATAATAAGCAGCAACATAGTTATTTTATTATGCTTGGGTTTTGAGATTAAAAAGAGATGAAGATGTACAAACTACGTGTATATTTGTAGTTACAGCAATGATCTTACCTTCACTATAACTTTAAATAAAGAGTAAGAGTTTAAGGGAAAATGTGAAAAAAATGGTAGTATATGTGTATGGACAGTGGGAAAGCAGGAAGAGGGATTTGGAAAAGCAAGACAACCCTCTGGACAGGGCCACTGTATAAGTACAACTTGTAGAGCCTTTCTTGGCTGTCAGTCATTAGTCTGATTTCTCCTTTTGATGGTGTTTCCAAAATAAGTTCTTTTTCACCCTTAAAGCTTTCTGCTCAGTAGGATACCATATCTTAAGTCTTCTCATGAGTGTCAGTTGGCTCTTAACAGCCTAGATAGGATCAACTAAAGGTGAAAATAATCTTTAAAATTAATTATTTTCTTTTCTAATAACATTTTGTTGTGGTGCTAGGGATTGAACTCTTGGCCTTTGCATTGAGTTATACAGTAAACTGTCTTTTGAGACAGTGTCAGAACTGAATCAAATCCAAAGTTTACCCAACTAGAAGAGTCTAACACCAGATGGCTGTATTGGTAACTTCTGAAAAAATAATTTCAAGAGGGATTAGTACTTCTTAAATTGATTCAAAAAAGTGAATGAAGTCAGCCTTACCCTGATACCCAAACTAGACAAAGATACCACAAAAAAACCATACTTCACTACCTGGGGTGAAGATGGACACAAATATGCTCAAGAAAATACTAACATCAAGTCTAAAAGTTCTTTAAGAGAGTTATAAGACTCAATAGGTTATATATTGGCAATATAAAACTGATCAATATAATACAACACATTAAAAAAACAAAGAGAAAAAAATTGTATGCAGACGCAGAACAAGATATTACAAAATTCATTGCCATTTCATGTGAAAAATTCTTAGCAAACAAATAGAAGGGAATTTCCTTGATTGTGTTCTTAAAAATCCTACAGCTAACATATGCAATGGCAAAAGACTGAAGCCTTCCTTCAAAGATCAGAAATAAGAAAATATTTACTTTCTGAAAACACTGTTATTCAATAATGGACTGGTATTTCTAGTTACAGCAATTAAGCAAGAAGAAAAAAAATACAAGCTATTCAAATTGGAAAAGAGCCTGCAAAAAAAAAGTAGTACACAAATCATAAAAACAAACTAGAACTAACAAAAAATTCAACCAAGTTGGAAGCTATAAGAGCAACACAAAAATCTCATGTCTATATACCACCAGTGAATAGGAAATTAGGTAAACAATTCTATTTATAATACTATATATGCCAATGAATACTGAAAAATAAAATTAGTCAAAGAAGCAAAAGACTTGTACACTGAAAACTACAAAATGGTTGAAAAAAATTAGATATAAGTCCATGTATTGGTTGGATGGCAATATTCCCAAAGAAATCTATAAATTTAAAGTACAGTAATCTTTCAAAATTTCCATGATATTGCTTTTGATTTGCAAACATCAAAAGATGAGCATTGCATTCATATGGGGCTATAGAGGGAACAGCCAAACAATACTGAAAAAGAAAACCTTGACGTATTTCCCAATTTCTAAATTTACTAAAAAGCACAGTAATAAAAATAGCACTCTAGGTTGTGGTGATTCACATCTACAATTCCACTACTCAGAAGGCTGAGGCAGGAATGTCTTGAGTTAAAGGTAAACCAGGGCAATTCATTGAGACATTGTCTCAAAATAAAAATTATAAAAGGGCTGGGATTTATCATTGTGAAGGTTCTGGGTTCAATTCCCTGCACCACAAAAATAAATAAATAAATAGGTCTGGGGATGTAGCTCAGCAATATAGGACCACTGGGTTCAGTACAAGTGTAGCTATGAAACTAACAGAGCATAAACATCTGGGAAGAAATACAAACTACATAGTTAACACAATTTTTGAAAAAACTGACATGAGGATTCAATGGAAATTTTTTTCTCTCTCTGGAACCAATGTGGCTAGTATGACTGGATGGCTTCATGCAAAGAATACTGTAGTACTGGATCCTATTTTATTTTGTATATAAAGATTAACTCAAAATGGATGAATGACCTAACCATAAGAACTAAAGTTATAAGACTATTGGTATCTATTTCTGGCCCATGATTTTATAATGAATTATCATTTTGATACACAAAGCAGAAGAAAATAGATAAATCATAAAATAGGCAAATTAGCTAAAAAACAATTTGATCCATCAAAGAATGAAGAATATAAAAAGATAACTCAGAGAATGGGAGAAAATATTTGTCAATCTTTCATGTGGTAAGGGTTTATATCTAAAAATATATAAAGAACTCTTAAAACTTAAAAATCTAAGTACAAATAAACCAATGAAAAAAAACTGGTTTAATGACTTACTACGACCTAGTAAAACTGCATGTGAGATGGTGGCTAAAGAATATGAGAATAAGAAGTTTTCATTGTAAATCTTTTTTTTTTTTGGCAGAACCAGGGATTGAACACAGACCTTTGTGTTTGCAAGGCAAGCCCTTATTCTTCTACTGAGCTATCTCCCCAGCTCCTTCACTGTGAATCTTTTTATATTTGAAAATATTAAACTATGTAAATGTTCTAATTATATCTTTAAATCTATTTTTAGTGTTTTATGTAATTAGGATGTTACATATGTTCATCAGTTTACTGAAAAACATTTTAACTGTATTTACATACCAATGCAAAGTATGATGCTGAAGGAGTACATAATACTTAAGAAAAATATGAATCATTCAATAACAAGGGCTTTTTAAAATAGAATAAATTTAAGGCCAACCATGCCTGATAGCACAGACCTATAATCCTAGCACTCAGGAAGCTAAATCAGAGAAATCATGGTAAGTTTGAGACCAGCTTGGGCTACAAAGTGAGTTCAAAGCTAGCCTGAACTGCATAGTGAAACTTTGTCTCAAAAAGAACAACAAAAAAGAGAAAGAGAGAAGAAATTTAAGAAATATGGGTGAAATTAAAAAGTTTTGGTTCTTTTATACTTTTCTGATTAAAACTGAGTAAGATATAAATATCTAATAGAAAATAATCAGTTCTTTATGAAATTATAAATACAAAAATTTCAAATACAAAGGATCCAAACTTAGCCAGAGAAATACTACATTTTATATATATGTATGCATGTGTGTATATATCTAAAACTATACATATAATGTAACTGATTACTGATGATGCAAATTTATAAATACAACATGCAATACAATCAGATTTTAGTGGTACTCTTTATGTTATATGAAAAATTAAAATAAGCTAAAACTGCATCTCAGCACAATTAGGTAGATTTGTATAATATTTAAAAATTATATTAAAGAAACACAGTAAAGGCGATGCAAACATTAATGCATTTCATAGATTACGTTCCAAGCTGAAAACAGAAAAGATGCTCAAACACCATTCTGCCAGGCAGAACTGCAAAACAATGTGAAATTGGACACTGATCCTTCAAGACATAACTTTCCCATATTAATACCTTGTGACTATTTTTTAAATAATTAGATAAATATAAGGCCATCAGTAATATTTTGTTAAATTATTAGAAATTAAGAATATCCATAGGAATAATAACTTTTAAAGTTTAACATGTTCTCTTGAGGATCAGTACAAATTTCTTGCGCCAAATGTATAATTAAGGATAAGCTTTCAATGGGTTTTGCCAATACATTATATACCTATCATACTGTAGGTCCCAGAAATTATGAGTAAAATCAGTGGTAAATATTAAGAAAATGACAGAAATATGATATATTTATATATATTCTTAATATATTTTTTATGAAAAATTTTGACAACTTGATATTAATGTCATTAATTTACATAAAACATTTAACTTATCTTTAAATAAATTATTTATTGTCACTTAACTGAGATTACACATAATTTTTCAATAATCTTTTATTGGCTAAAATAACATTATTTCATAATAATTTATAAATATAACTGTAAAGGTAATTCCTGGCATGTTATGTGGATTAAAATATATAGTACTTATAACTGTATCTTTGATATTTAAAGAATCTATCAAGTTAAATATAAAAAATTTTAACACACATCTAAATTATTATCAATATTATGACTTACTATTACAGTACAAATTAGCATTTAAAATAGGCAGCTACTACTATATTATTAGTCCTTGTTAATTTTCAATACAAAGAATAATCACTTCTATAGACATCTCAAGCAAATCATAACAAAAGCAGGAACAGAACAAATTAGGTAACTGGTAATGTAAAAAGAGTATTCAAGGCACACAAACGGACCTACAGTAACAATGTTGCAGGAGCTAATAATGCTTTAAGCAAAATTAGGAAAACATGAATACCATGCAGTTTTACTCAACTCACCTGACAAAGGTGTAAAACCATTCTCTAGGAGCAGAGATGCATGCACAAAAGTAAGAATATGATTGCAAGTAACAGACTTTAACAAAATAAAAATATAACACTATAACTTCAAAATGACAAAAAATGAACAATATGATGGAATTACATGATGGGACACTGGGATAAAAATACTGCATGTGTCTTACCTCCCTCTTTGCTAATAGCACATTAGGTACAATGTGTGGCAGGCAGCGTCCCAGCATTAACATAACATTTTTTTCACTGTCTGCGATTCGAGATACCTAGAAAAGCAAAGAATTAATAAATGATGACAGTAGAGGACTTAGGCACTATGCATGGTAGGCAAAAATAATCTATGCTTTAACCCTACAATCTCTTTTCTAAATATTCCAATATTATAAGTTATGGTAACAAAAATTACAACAGTATCCCACATGTCTCTGGGCCAGAAATGGATTAAAAATACTATGAAAAAGGGTATAGAAAGAATAACTTTTATTTATTTTTGTACTGTTGGGAAGCAAATCCAATGATCTGTGATAGGGAGCAAGCACTCTGCAACTGAGCTATGTCTCTATCCCTATGAACAAATAACTTTTAATGTTCTATTGCATAGCAACAAGGCTACTGTAGATGACAATTAACTTAATAGTTAAAAACAGGAAGATTTTGAATATTTCCTATATAAAGAAACAATGACAAAAAAAAAAAAAAAAAAAAAACAATGAATATCTGAGGCGATAAACATGCAGGTAACCCTGAGTTGACCATTTTACATTGTTTTAATGTGTCAAAATGTTACAATGTATTCCATAAATACATAGAATCATAACACGTCAAAAATTAAAATACATTTAAAATATAAGCCAGGTGTGGTGGTGCATGCCTATAATCTAAGGGCCAGTTACTACTCAGGAAGCTGAAGCAGGAAGATCAGAGTTTTAAACTCATCCTGGCAACTCTGAAGACCCTGTCTCAAAAAATAAAAAGATTGGAGAAATACCTCACTGTGAAGGCCCTGCTAAGTTTAATCCATGTTACAAATAAAAAAAAAATAATAATAATAAAATAAAACCCCAGTAAAAACGTAAGGGCGAGGTCAGGGAGACCTCTAGGCTTCAGCTGAAGGGATAAGTAGGAATAATACAGGATTGGAGCAGCCTCAATGGTTGTTTTTGAAAAGAAGATCATAAAGATGCAGCCATATGCTAGGGTAATACTGTTGTTTGTATAATGAAACTGCATACAAGAGGAAGATACCCAAGGAAGCTAAACTAATCTTATTAAAGAAAAACAGTAACCAAACATATTCTCAAAATGAGTCTGCAACAATTACAACAGAGTGGAGGAAAACTGACCAGGTAGTCTTTGTCAGCTATCAAAGACAAACACTCCTAATGAAATAAAAATAATGGAGTTACCTAAAAATAACCAAAATATAAACCTACTCTTAAATTGTTTTCCTGAATTATATACAAATGACATTATGAGACATATCATAATAAAAATAAACGGCAAAGGTTACTTTAATATTAATAAACAGACCTCTAATCCAAGGATTTTTAATAATAATTTTATTCTAAACAGTCTTATATATGTTTTCATATAATAAGAAAGTTAGTAGATGCCAGGTATGGTGCATGTTTATAATTCCATCTACTGAGGAGCTTGAAGCAAGAGAATTATAAATTCATGGCCAGCCTGAGCAATTTAGGAGACTGCCTTAAATTAGAATAAAAAGTGCTGCTGACGTAGCTCAGTGGTAGAATGCTTTCCTATCGTGTGTGTGTGTGGGGGGGGGGAGCCTGGATTCAAATTCTACTACTGCAAAGAGGAAAAAAAATACAGTGATTTAAAAATGTGAGTATAGTGATTATAATTTACCTCTGATCCTAAACGACTATCTGCTGACATTCGACAAAAAGAGAGTAGTGCTTGATGGAAAGCAGGAGACAATTTCCTAGAAAAAAAATGTTTAGTTAACAAGAGAAAACACTATTGGCATTAAAAAAAAAAAAAAAAAAGCAAGTTGCATATTATAAACGTTATTCCTACATTATTACTATATCACAAATGTTAATTACATTTCAAGAATTATATAGGGAGGCAAAAAAATCAGTATTAACTTATGATACAGAAATAGGTTGATATTATGTGAATGAATGGCTCAGAAATGTTGGTGAATTAAACCTGAAGTGGTACAGTGGTCAGTGAATAGAGAAAATACTTGCCAAATCTAAAAAGAACTTAATCCTACCAATTCATTGTAATTCCAGAATCTTTTGTAAACATAGAGCAGCTACAGCTAGGAAGGTTGCCCTAGTATATTGCTGAGAGAAACTGAGGAAGTGCTGATAAAGGTAATAGTGAATATTCTTGTCTGTCTTGCTTACTACTTTATTTCTTGTAAAATTGCCTGGCACATAGTATGAGCTTAAAAAAAAATTAGTTAAGTAAATTTAACAATCACTTATCTTTATAAGGTACCTTAGGAGCATAAAAAAAGTATGAAAGTTCTAAACACTAAAGAACTTTACAAATATAGACATCATCATATTGTATGATCTTACCTTACGTACATTAGAATAAATACTTTGAAGACTACTAATTCTCTAACCTCCATAAATCTTAACTTCTAAAGGAAAAACTGCACATGATCTATTGGGTACAAAAGGTGATTCACGAATGGAAAGCTTTTCTTAAAAAAAAGTTACTACTTTTTAGTATTAATTATGAAGTACATAACCTCATTTTTCTAATATATTTTCTCACAGGATATAACATACCTTAATTTAAAAGAAATTTGTACATATTATAAGTAAGTTACTACAAATAAGGAACTGAGAAAATGATAGCAGACAGGGGTGAATGAAAAATATAGTGACTGTTTCAATTAAAAAACTACTATAAAATTATTACAGTAAAAGGATAATGCCACTAGATACTCTCAAAACATAGCCCCTCAT
>PVKA01004290.1:0-68735 GCA_004027165.1 Ctenomys sociabilis
TAATTCTATGAGAGGCAAGATCTGCACTAATGGTGGTTGGACAGGATATTATGTCGGCTTTTAGTGCTATGGTCATCCACTAGGTAAATAATTATTGAATCTTTGATATAATTCAGCTATAAAAAAACCTGTAAATATAATATCATGTATGCACCTTGCACAATACCAAAACGTTATGAAAACAGTTTGCAATGTATTAATTCATCGACTCTGTATGGTTAAGGTGTTTTGAAACTGTCTGATTAACATTTGTATTTCAATAACATAAAAATAAATGGAAAAAAAAATTATTTGCATAGAGCTCTGGTTAATTTTCTTTCATTGCTGAAACAAATGCCCAATGCTTGAAATTAAGGAAGGTGAAGTTTATTTAGTTCATGGTGTGTGAAAGTTTCCCAGGCTGTAAGGACGTAGAAATACATTTTTCTTGTTTAAGTCACTCATAGTATGGTATTTTTGTTTTAGAATCTAAATGACAAATATTTCTTACTTTCTGGCCAAGAAAAGTATCTTTGACTGGTGGCCTTAGGTTATTCCAGGAGGAGTTTGTAATATTGTGACTTATGATGTGGGCTATGTGGCATTAGTTTGACCTTCTGGAGTACTAGAACTAAATTATGGGTAAATATGAATATTTAATCACTGTCTTTTTCTGGTCAGGCTTTCACTGATTTCTCCCCTACTCATGGAAAAAGCAGCTTTGGTGCTTATTTTTAAATCAGACAGGACTTTTTCAAAAGAGTAAATAAGGACCAAAACATACAATAGATGTTGTGAAAAGGGAAGAAATTTTTTAAGAGAAAAGAAGAGCTAGCATGGGAGGAGGGGGAAAGAAAAGAAGGGAAGAGGAAAAATAATTTTATATAAGGGAGAATATGAAAACAATGCTTTATAAATAGAGAGGGAGAGATGGTGTGAATGGAGTAGATGGATTGAATTAAAAAAAAGAGGAATCAAAATATATCATGCACAGGTACAAATTCTCTGTAATGAATATATACATCTAAAATGTACCAGTAAATTTATCTAATAAAAAATAAAGAGAATTAGTTGGATTGGATATTCTTATCTTGCCCAAAGTGTCAATTATTACAGATTTGCAATTCTTCTACTTTTCTTCGAATAGTAAGAAATTTATTAATGCTTTAATTTCTTTCCCTTTGTCTTTCCCATTATTGAAAACAAAAACATAATTTCTCTCAGGTTGCTACTGTGGCTAGGTTACCTGGCAACTGTACCTCTTTCCTAGGATCTGCAGAAGCACCCTCACATGGGAACTTGGTCTTTCCATGGGCACCTGGGAGCCACAGCACAGCGGGTGTGGACTGACATCCTTCTTGAGGAGCCCACATTGATAGGCTAGTTAAATGCTAGGTTCATGCAAGCACTTACAGGAGAGATGATCAAGGTGATGCCAGGTAAAAAGCCTCCACATTCTGGCCCCGCAGCCTAAGGACTGTATTTCCTATTTTAGTCACCCTCTTTCAAGATGCCTGATCTTCAGAGTGTAATGTCCTGTGTCATCACCTTTTGACAAATGGTTCAACCTTTTCTATAAGAAAAATGTTAACAAGTGTCCTCCAGATACTATTTCTTAGACCCTGCTCTGTTCCACTCAGATTTATGATCCCCTCTAGGTTGTTTAGCAACAAATAATATTTATTTTGAAGACAGGAATGGTGACAGTGTTGAACTTTACCTGGATCCTGTGTTCCTTGGAAACAGTAGTGCTTGAAATCTTCCATCGTCTGTGTTCTGAAATGTCTACCCACAAAGGACCACCTTGTCCTCACTATGAGATACCCGCCTGATTTTCCTTATGACTCTCAGAAGAATCGTGGATGGTAGCCTGTAAAAACTCTCAGATTCTCCTCTTTTTTGAGATGTTCCTCTTTAATGAATGTTATCCCTAATGCAGCAGACTGAGCAAAATAATTCCCTTAATTGTCCAGCATATTTGTTTTTTGTCTAAGTTATAGGTTGTGTAAGTTGTATTATTGAGTAAATCAAAGAAAAGTGCTTATTTCCACTTTTTAAAGAAAATTAAAGGGAGATAAGAGTAGCAAGATGCAGGAAAATGTAATCAATGTAGAAAAGTCTGAGTGAAGTGACCATGAGCAATAAGACTCCTGGGAATTCTACTGAACTCTTAGGAGAGGCTTTGCAGTAGTGCTTCTTGAACTTCTATACATGGACAAATCTTTTGGGAGTTTGTTAAAATGAAGATTTCAATTCAAGATTGCTGATGCTGAGCTTGGGTTTCTTCTTTTGCTCCCAGATGATGTTGAAGTTGCCATCCAGGATGTTTTCTTTGGGTAGCAAAGCTCAGCAGGACGTAGAATGAAGGTTCAAGCTCATCTTTTTGGAGCTCAAGGATGACCCTAGGTGACATTGCATTAAGCAGTTCAGTTCAGTTTGTAAGTTTTCAGGTATGGTTGGATCTATAGTACAGAAACCACTCTCAAGGCAGTGTTAGGAAGAATAGCTGACTTGCAGTTTTGCTTCCAGGAATTAAAAATTACAACTACAACAGAAGACACTGAGTTCTTTCAGGGCTATTTCATAATAGGAAAAACAAGTCAACTAGAGCTCTGAGATTTCTAAGCAATCAGGTTGATGTGATAGATCATGTAAAATTTTATCTCATAAGCCATAAGTTATAAATGTAGTAACATTAATAAGTACCGCCTTTATTGAATTTTCAAAGTGATGTGACTAACACTGTGAATATTTAGCAAAAATAAATGTTTATTTTAGCTTTGCTATTGTCTTAAAAAGAAGTGTGAGGAGTTGGTATTCTTAGTTTAGTACCAAAAGCAGTATTAATATTTAAACAATTCTCTGAATGTGCAAAATTATACTGCTTCTAAAAATATGACACAATCTTGGCTTGTTACATATGTGTGGCTATCTAAATGTAGATTTGTTTCCTGTTGCCCTGCTCAATTATACAGTAAGACAGTAGACACTGTATTCAACTCCAACATAAATTCCCATTACAAAGCATGAGATTGAATTTACAGTGTGGCTTCAGCCTTCCTAGCACAGATTATACTTTTGAATTTATAACATGCTACTTCACTGGGGTGACTGAATTGCAGTTGCATTGCTCTGAAGCTGTTCCCTTTGGTGTTACCATTGTTTGTGGACCTGAGCAATTCAGCAACCTATATATTGGCATTGACTTTAGTGCACAATAGAGCTCCTCGTGTCAAGGTTCTGAAGACATCACAAAGAGTTATATGCACAAATATAGTCAAAAGAAATGAGAGTTTGGGTCAACACATCTTCATTATAATTAGGAAGTTATCATCCCAGTGAATTCACCCATATGCCCACCACTTTCAAAAAGAATAAAAATCGATGACTCCCATTGCCACTTTCCACAAAAAGGGAACTGAATTGGAATACACTGTAAGAAGAGAGAAATAGACCAGATATGCTTAAATAAGTTTACTAGCCTAATGGAACAAAGAATGTGGGTGCATTTAATTGTATGGTGAACAGCAATAGAACTGTATTTTACACGAAGAGATGAGATACAAGGTACCTTCAAGGTAAGGTCGGTCAGATTGGGTCTGGAATAGAGGGATAATGTTTCTGAAACTTGGGTTTTATACTCAAAGAAAGGGTCAGAAATAATTAGTGACTCTGTGTATTCTTCCCACTTCTATATTTAAAGGAAGAGAGCTGTACTTGATTTTAAAAACCTCCCGGCACTTGGGGGCCTGTATACGGAATTCAAGCATGCAAATTTGGCCACTCTGTCCTCCCCATAAGCATTGCACACTACACAAGCTCAGCACTTGCACAATACTATCCTGCAAAGGAAACACATGTTTCAGAGCTCATCTTCACTGCAAACTATGCAAAATTAATAAGGGAAAAAGCTAAAGATGAGGCATTTTGCTTTTCTGTGATAAACTGGCAAAGTCAAACAGAAACAAAACAAATGAATGATTACAAACTTTTAAAAATTTTCTGTCAATTCCACTTTCTTTCACTTATTTAAACATTTCTAGTAAAACAAACTATCATATTCCACATCACATTTCACCACAAAAATTCAAATACAAAATATTGCAGAGTATGATTATCATTGTCATTAAATTTATGAACATAAGTGTATCTGAGCTCCTGATATTTGGCCAGTGAGTGTTGGCCTCTGATGTTATTCCAGAGTTTTCACCAATTCTTGTTTTCTACTCAACTCCCAGTTTTCCTTCTCTTAATAGATGCATCCAGTTCACAAACAAATTGCCTACCAATTGGCCTGCGTACTCTCCACTTCCTCACTGACATCCCTCAACATTACTGTTCTCAGCTGCAGATCTGGTTCTATGTTGAACATTAACTCAAAGTTAACAGCTCTCTCTCTCTGTCTGTCTCTTTCCTCTTACTTTGTAGTGACCTAATCATGCAGTCTCCCAACATAACCATTTTTCTTCCTTTTTTATGTTTATTCCTTATATTTTTTTCCAGTAATATTTTGCAATGACTATTCTCCAGGATAATGTTAAACAATGTTGTTACAGAATTTAATGCAGCCTCTTTGTAATAATCTACTATTAAGTATGATGTTTTCTTTAAGTTAATTTTCTTATGTTTATTTGATTTTTTTTTAAATTTGGCTTCTCTAATTGAATTATGCTTAGTGTACTTTTTCTTCCTTCCGTTCTATTACATACATTTTAGTTCACTTACTGTCCTCTTGGTATTAATTGAACTTTCCCCCCATAGATTATAATGTCAAATGCTTCCACTGGCATTCATTTTAAAAGTTCATAACCTGGTTTAGAATGAGGTTTTATACTTTCCTATGTAATGTGTATGCTTATGGAATCCAGTACGTATCTTATAGGTTGGTCTGAATATGTGGCCTGCACGGCATTTTATTTTATACAGATTATCATTATTATTATTTTTTAATGCATTTCTTCCAACACTACATAGTCTGGACTTGTAGAAATCCTCCTGCTTTCAGCCTTCCTACTGCTGAGATTATTGGCATGCACCATCATGCTGAGACTCTGTGGCCTGCTCTGCCCACCCTGGGGGTGGGGTTGGTGTGGCATGTGGTGCCAGGGAGCAGACCACAGTCCCTGCACTTGTCTAGGCTTGCCTAAACAGGTGCTTCAGTCCTCTAAAGTAAAGCACCTTGGCAACCCCAGATTAAAATTTTGTTTGTGAGTATATACCTGACCACTTTCATGTAAAGCATTATAGCTTAATGTTTATTACTTAAGTATAATCTTTACTGTCATAAGTATGTATAGGGTAAAATATTTTTCTCTCTACCTTACGTTTTTGTTTGGGAATGCCTGTACCAAAAAAACCCCAGATTAACAGAGAGCAATGGACAATTTTATTAATGTAGAGTTCAAGCATGGATAACATAAAGAGCAAACTCAGAGAGGTGCTCAGATATGAGGTGTATGTAGTACAAAAAGCAAAGAGAGAGAGCTGTAGGGAACCACATCATCGAGTCACTACCAGAACAAGTTTGGTAGACAAGACCGAGCTTTGTTATGTGAACTTATTTGTTTATTTTTGTTTACTTTTTGTATTTTAGAACAGGGTCTACAGGGTTGTTATGTGAAATTCAATGACTGTCTTCTCCATTTTACTGGAAGTCTCTTGTAATTTAGTCATCCTTCTTTTCCTGGTACACAGAGAGACACACACCCTTTTAACTCTAGGCTTCCTTTATAGGTACAAATTTCTCCCTATAAAGAGGTAGATTCTCTGTTTTCAAGCATTTTATGTCTGCTGTTTTGCTAAATAATCGGCTCAGAATAATACTTATGCCAACAAGGCATATTTTGGGATGGCGTACTCTAGTTTTCTGCAGATGTATTTTGGGGTGACTTGTTTTAATCTTGAACAAATGCCTGTCTCTTTGCTCTTTAAGGTCTTACAGATGTGGGATGTTCTTCTGGGTACAGCCTTTCCATCTCTTTCCTTTCCTTGCTCTGGCTTTTTTCTCTCCTTTCTCCATTCCCCTTCTCCTTCTATTCCTTCTCCTCTTCTTCCCAGCACTTTCTGGGTCTATCTTTAGAGATTTCAAAATACTGAAGTATTTTGCAATCCGTCCTGAACTTTTCAAATGCAGTCCCGAGTCCTAAGGCCCCTTCTTATTCCATCTAAAGACACTCTCTTGGTTCTTTCCAACCCTTGGCCTCCATTTACAGTAGTTTTTTTTTTACAGTAAACCTTTCATTTATTTCTTGTAAGTTGCCTATTTTAAGAATAAATGTTCCCTTACAGATCTCATTTTAGGGAGAGATAGTTTATTTATTTATTTATTTATTTTATTTTGGGCAGAACTGGAGATTGAACTCAGGCCCCTGAACTTGCCAGGGAAGCACTTATTCTACTGAGCCATCTCCCTGGCCTAGACAGTTTATTTATATATTTATTTATTTTTTAATGCATTTGGTACAGGGTCTCACTGCACAGCTTGGACTTGTAGTGATTCTCCCGTTCTGAGCTGCCGCAGTGCTGGGATTACGGATGTGCACCGCCGCGCCCAGTTTGCGACCCATTCAGTGTTCCCCAGGGATGGGGCTGGCGTGACATATGGTGCAGGGCATTGAACCCCAATCCCTGCGCTTGCCTAGTGGGTTGTCAGTCTGAGTTATCTTGCAGGCCCGAGATTGTTTACTTTTCATAAGATGTGAGTGATTTCTAAAGTGACAATTAGAAAAATGATGGCCAACATGTTTAGTTTGGAGAAACAGAGTGGAATATCAGAAATTATCTACAGTCCTAGATTTCACTGAAATCACTGCAAAGATCCTTGGCAGTGCATTTTTAAGCAATGAAATAGAATTTGGGAGCTCCTCTGCCACATATCTTGCTCTGTGAGCCTCTTTAAATCACACCAGGAGCAGGAAGAAGAAGGAACGTTGGAATCTGTGATCAGTCTGTCAGGTCCACGTCCATGCTTTGTTCTTCGGCTGAGGTGCATCTCGTTCTGCAACGTCTTTACGTCCTCTGCATTTACGACACATTCATTCTCAGGGCAGCAGGAGTTCTTGTGGGCAGCTCCCTTGAAGTCAAGTTTCTCTCTGCCAGAAGCAAGACCACAGGGTGAATGTAGAGGGCACGAGACACTGCTGGGCCCAGACGGCAGGTCTAATGGATGCATATTAGCTGAGGGAGCCCAAAAGCAGATTAAACGAGCTCAGAAGTCTGGGCACAAGTTCAAGGATCAGAATCGTTCAGCTAAAATAATTGAGGAAAGTAGATAGAACAAGTCACAATAATGAAGAAATCCTTCATTTCTCAGCAAATTTTTGACCTAGCTTGAAATTTTTTATGTGCTTCTTGCTTGGATAGAAAGGAGACATCTGCAGAAAACAGGCAGAACTTGGAAGGCAAGGGAGTGAGAGGAAAGCACCAAGTTACATCTAAAATTCCACGTAGTGTTTTCCTTGGGAGAAACATCTTTCATTCTTTGTCTTTCTCAGGATCACTGTAGCTGCAGAGGCCACCTTTACATATGCTGTTCTTACCTTGAATATAGAAATATTGATGGACCTTGGGAAGATGTTAATTTCAAATATTTAACTTCCCCCAAAAGCACAAATACCACATGAAATGGATTTCCAGATGGAAAATGACAAGTTTTTCTCCTTTCTACATTGAAATCAACAGGTTACAAAAAACCTATTGTTGCTTGTTACTGCTTTTTTGCACATTAAAAGTAATATATAAAGGACGTTGGGGTCAAGCTGGGCCTCTGTTCTTCAGTGCCTCTTTTTCTCAAGGTTACTGCATTACTCTTTCAAGGTAGACTTGAAAAGTATCGGCTGACATTTAGAAAAAAATGAGATTCTTTATTATAAATCATACAATCAGAGTTCTTCTTTTTTTCTGTCAGAAGGCAAGAATACAGAAAATTTCCACGTTAAAGGTTTAACAGATTCTGATAATTAATTTCTCAGTGTTTAGACCACCAGTTTTGCTCTTCTTTCTGAGAAAATATTCATCAGCCTTGAAGCTGGAACATGTTACAAAGGGTTATAAAGTGTGAGACTGAATTTGTGGACTGGGAGTTGGAGGTCACGGGGGAGAATGTTGATGAAATACATTCACGGGTGCATCTGTTTTTGTACAATCTTTGAGTGATAAACACAGAGTTATAACCTCTCATCCTCTCCCCATTTTCTTATCCCAACTTTGCTCAGTCCAAGATGCTTCCAAGTGAACATTATTCTTGAGCTCAGAGTGGCAACAATAGGATTTGTAACAGCCAGGGTGGAAGGGGGTGTGGGGATAGAAAAGTTTTTGTCAGTTGTTACATGTTCAGAAGTGTCCTTGCAGTGACTGATTCTTCTGATTTTTCATGAGCTTTTTGTAATTGTTATGTCAAATGTGTGTGTGTGTGTGAGTGTGTGTGTATAATATTCAACAGACATTTAGATAAAATGATAGTTTGATTGTTTACTATGTGCCTGAAACTATATGAATGTAAAATTATGAGCAGCATTGATAGTTTTTGAACTAAGTTGTCAGTTTCCACGCCTAGAACCAGCTGAGGGTTTTTCATCCTAAATGATTATCACTTGCTACTTCTGGTTAGAAACCCTTTGAAATGTGGCTGGTCAGAAGCAAGGTATATGGTAAGGGTAAATTTTGCACTGGAATTTGAAGAATTGGTACAGAAGATGTAAAATGGCTGTTGATATTGTGCATATTGATTATTTGTTGAAATAATATTATAGCTAATTAGATTAAATACAATAGTAACTTTGATTTCATTGGTTTCTTTCTGTCTTTTATGACATGACTAGTAAAAAACTTAACTTTATATGTTTATAACTCACATTATATTTCAAATGGATAACATTAGTCTAAGATATTTGTATCTCTTTTCCACAAGAGCACAAACACACTTTTATTTTCTATTAGTTTAAGTTCTTGCGGAGTACAACATCACATGGATACCATGTCCTATGGCCTTAGCAGGAAGGTTGCTTTGAAATTTGGCATGCACCATGCCACTGTGTGCATGGGCCTGAGTTTCTTTTCCCCAGGTCACTCTGGTTTTGTTTGGTTTGCTACCTGGAGTTACTGTGTTGCTTTTCTCTTTGTACATATAAGCACATCTCTTTGCCCAAGTAGAATTCAGTTTCATCCCGGGCATAAACACCTTCAATTTTAAGAAGAGCTGTGTGTTCCCTCTGGTTCCAGAGACCCCGCTTATAGTCAGCAAAAGTGTCCTATCACCAGTCTTCCAGACATGTTTGCCTTTTAGGAGTCATGTTCTTGGCAGGCATGCCCAGACCCCAAGATGGTGGAGAAAGGTAAGATACTTGTTAAAATAACGTATCCTCAGGCTGGGAGTATAGCTCAGTGAAAAAAGTGCGTGCCTGGCATATGTAAGTCCTTGGGTTTGGTCACAGCATTGAAAAATAACAACAAAGACAACAACAGCTACAATAAATACATTCTTTTTTAAAAAATGTATTTGGTACAGAGTCTTACTATGTAGCCTAGACTCAAAGTGATCCTCCTGTTTTCAGCCTCCCCAGTGCTGGGATTACAGGAGTGAACACCATACCCAGCCTCAGTGGCCAGCTCAGCAAGCCTGGGGGTGGGGCTGGTGTGGCAGTAAATATATTCTTACATTTTCTTCTCATAAATTCTGATTCTGTCTTAGGATTGGGAACTAAAACTCTTCATTTTCTAAATGAGAATACCACATATGATTTAAGGACCCACTTTGGAAAAATAAGACTGGAATACAGGACAGCTGTCAAAACAGACAATGGAGCAATAACAAAGTGATTAAAAACAATAAAAATTATGTAAAATTTTATGGGTTGTATATTACTTTATAGTGATATTTGATTGGGAAGAGATGTCTACGTAGGTTTTCCAGAGAACTGAGCTGAGTCAGAAATAATAGTAAGAGTTAGGTGAAGACAGGGTCCTTATTCCAAGCAGATGGGCCCATGCAAAGGCCAGAGATTAGAACAAGGCAGCTTCACTCATTGTAGAACCTAAAGTTTGTAACATGGTGAGAGAGAAAAAATGTTGGGTGGGAGAAATGAAAGAGGAAAAACAGGCAGGACAAAGGTCATGATAAAAAGAGACCAGGATGTTATTTTAAGATACTGGAGTGACACTTAAGACATTTTAAGGAATGGTGCAGCATTATAAAGTGAATACTACTAATATTTTGTAGTCAGAGATGTGTCTATGGCCATATTTGCTATGGAGTCAAAGTGTGAGGATATGCACTTGGAGCTAGTTTTATTTGCTTCTTTTTTGTTTTGCTTTTGTCTTTTTTGTTATTTTTTGTGACAAGACTTTGTTATGTCTTCTAGTTGTCTTCTAAGTTGGCCTTCAACTTAGAATCCACCTGCCTCTGAATCTTAAGTGATAGTACCTCACGCTGGCTTAGCTGTTTGTTTCTAATATTATAAATGTTATGATTTTATCTTTTATCTGTGGTGGTAATTTGGAAATGTAAGTCAAATTTAGGCCTATACCTGATGGAATATTCTGTATTTTTGCATTTCAGTCTTATTAGTGGAATTAACACTTTCCCATCCTTAAATTTCATATGCTGTAACTTTTATGGATTCATTTACATTCTATGCAATTTTAAATAGTTTAATTTTGTGTAATAAATAAAGCATATTATAAAAACATAGAATAATTTGACTGAAAAACTGGTGTGACAGGAAGTAAACATGTGATTGTTAAAAATACTTTTTAACTGTGAGAATTCAGAATAATGATAAAATGGAATTTTGTTTATCCCTTACATAACAAGAAAGCATATGCCTATTGTATGTAGAATATTTTGCTAGAGTAGAAGTAGATATATTGTTTTTAATCTCATAGAGATTATGTACGTTTGATTTCATGTGTCATTTTTCAGTTATGAACCCATAAAATAGATATATTTACAAGTTACATAATATAAATTTTCCAAAATGTTCTCCATTACCTAATAAACACTTAGAATCTAGCTTTCAAATAAAATGCTATCATACCTTCTATTGGTCTTTCCAAACTTGTAGAACGTTATGCATGTTTTATATCCTTATAATCACATGAGGAATTCATTTCCTATATGGTTATGGGGCTTGGAATTTATCTGACAGTTCCCATTTATTGAACATATTAGGGTTTAGTTCAGTGAATTAGAGTTCTGGGGCGACTGTTCTGATAGTTTCTTCCTAAACTAGAAATGTTTGCTATATTCCTGAGAGAATTATAAGATGTTTATCAAACTGTTTCATTGCAAGGTTTTAAAATTGGTATGGAGCACTGATTCAGAGAAGTTGAAATTTTTTCTGTGCTTTTCACTTTTATTATAGAAATATAACTGTTCATTATAAAGTAATTCTTCTGAGTTAAATTTAGGAGACTTTCCTGGTTTCCAGGACATCGTGATTCCTTCTAGCTCCATATTTCTCTTAGTTTTACTAGTTCCTTTTCCTCCTCCATCTACAAATTTCGTAGCCTTGAGTTTTTTTCTTGTCTCTGCTCTGTCTTTTCAAATGACCTGTTTTCAGCTCTCTGGCTTTAAACATGTTTGTATGCTTATAACTTTCCAAAAACATGACACTAATCTTTTTCTTAAGTTTCAAACTGTAAATCCATTTAGACTTCTCAAAAATATCTCAAACAAGCAAATTAAAAAAATCCTCTGGATTTCCTTTCTTCGTCTGAGCTTACATTTTTTCTAGTCTTTTCTATCCCCTAGACAATCTTGTCTACCTACTTATTTAGGCTGGACCTAGAGGCTATGTTTAATTCCTTGTCTCTTCTGTGTTTCAGAGATAAACAGTGACAACTAACACTTATTGACTCTCTTAATCTCTGTCAAATTCTTTTCTAAGGACTTTAATTCTATGAAACAGGCTTATTCAGAATATTTTCATTTGGTTTCAATTTTAATTATATTAATATAGTCTAAGTCACAGTCTCCTCTCAGCTAGATCATCCCATTGTTGTCAACAACTAATACTCTTGGTCTAACTTAACCTTGTTTTTTGGTAGTATTTTAATGGGGAAAGTGAGTTGAAGTACTCCAGTGAGTTCTCAGCCAACTTAGAAAAATATTAGCTCCTCCCAGCGCCTAAAAGAATCTCCAAAGTTAGATTTTCAACACTTCTAGTGTTATTTTCCTTTTAATTTTTGACAAAACAAAAATTATCCCCACCTCAAAGTCTCTGTTTTGGTCTTTCCTCTGCCTGGAATGTCTTTTCTTAGTTTACTGAATTCCTGGCTCTTTCTCATCATTCAAGTTTCACCTCTAGTTGTTCCTTCTCCAGATCAATGGGTTGATTGTTCTTCCTACCCTACACTCATGTACTATCTCATTTTTCCATTTGAATTTTGTAAAGGACTCTTTAGTGCTAATATTACTTTATGCAATTGTCATTGTTTATCCCTTCTTTTTACTCTAAATAGAGTATAAACACTGCATTAGCAAGACCTCTGTCAATAGGGTCAAGTGTTATTGCATTTTCTTCTGAGAAGTTGTCTCAGTACTAGTAAGCTACTGCTGATACTTTGCTGGCTTTGTGGCCTTTAAAAATCATTACATTATCCCTAAGGGATTTTTAGTCACAATTGGACAGTTTACATAATTTGCCAATTTCAAAAAATGCACCTCACCAGAACTGGGACAAGATGTGGTCAGTGAGGTATTATGGAATAAAATTTAAAATAGTATAAAAAAGACCTTACTTATCAAAGTAAAATATGTTGTTGTTGAAAATTAAGAAGTCAAATCAGAAACAAATGACCCACAGTAGAAAACTACCTGCTTTTGCAAATAAAGCTTTAAAGGTTACACCGCATGAAGACAGAGACTTAGCTTTGTTTGCTGCTACTTTCCCAGTGCCTATCTAGAACAGTACTGGGCACATAGTAGGTATTTGGTAAGCATTCGATGATCTACTGGATATTTTTTACACAGTGAGAAAAAAGAAGTTATTAATATTTACCATAGGCAAATATTGAAATTTTTCACATGAAGCAGAAAAAACTTGACATATTGTCTCTACCTTCAAGATGAATCTAAAGAGGGCCAGGAATAGTGGCACATACCTATAATCTGAGCTCTTGGGAGGCTAAGACAAGCAACTGGGGTAGCCGCAAGTTCAAGGCTTCCAGGGCTACATATTGATTTCAAGGCCAGTCTACACTACAAAGGGAAACCCTAACTAAATAAGAAACAAACAAACATGAATCTAACCACCACAAGGGGTAATGTAGGACCATAAATTGCTAGGTAAACCTGACTGGTTTTCAGCATTGTGGGCTAATGAGAAGGCTTTTCTTTTCAACACACCATATTCTACATCGGTATTCTTTATTTTTAAATCTTTCTTCTTTCTCTCATATTGCTTTTCAATTACTACTCTCTGGGTCACTGTACTATAATCAAATGTGTAGAATGGTGAAAAGGGAGCAGTACTCAAAACATTGATTCTTCCTTCAATTTATGCTCCAGAGGAGAAAATAATCCTAGGCCCTCAAGGATTAAGAAGTGATTCAGGATGTTGAGGTAATGATCATGGCCTTATTGTCAACATCCATTCTGACGCAGTTTCACACAGTTGAACTCTGTACAATGACTATACTTAAAATGTTGTGTCATTTTACGATGACACAGATGTAAGAAAATGACACCAATTGTAACATTACCTTTTTTCATGCATTCGTGAAGATAAATTTAAGAGATTACTAACACTGACTTTACATATTTAACTATGTGTGGCAATGTTTTTAATCCTATGAATCCTACATTTGAATTACCTTAAAAGGTAAGATCTGGTATCATTGCTGATCAGTATTTTCCAGGTGGTTGGAATTCATTGTTTCCTTGATATTTTATAGGAAAGCATCATGTACTGTTGTCAGTTGCAGAGTACATTATTCCTAACATCTTTGTCTATTAGAGTTCCTTTCCTTGTCACCTCTGAGAAGGGGAAGATAAAATGAACAAACATTAACATACCTCATAAGTCTAGTAGAACTAGGAATCTATCAGGTTGATAATGAGCTGTAAGGAATTATTCTACCATGGGGAAGATAAATAGACACAATTTTTCATTTTCCTGGAAAGATTACAATAAAGATAGTCAGAAAGTAGCATTAATCCTATCATTTAGCTTTAGAGATTATATTCTAGGGAAAAAAGATAGCAGAAATATATGTTCACAAAGATGATTGCTATTGAATTATCTGAAATGGCAAAAAGTTACAAGTAAACTAAAGATCCAACATGGAGTAAACTATTGGTAATCTAAAATTGTGTAAGTATAATAATTACTAAGGTACTGTGTCAGTTCATTTGTATCACTATAATGAAATATGAGAGGAATGCTAACTTTAGAGAGAAATTAAGTCTATTTATGTCACAGTTCTGGAAGTTTAAGGGCATGTTGCCAGTGTTGGCTGAGCTTTACAGAAGACTTCATGGTGAATTGCTCATGGGAGAGAAACAGATCACAACTCATAAGAGGAACCTAGAGGTTATTCAGGGGCCAAGTTCACTGGCACAAAACATTCTTGCCAGAGACCAAGGGTCTCCTGGTAATGTCCTTAATTTCACCTGAGGGCAGCTTCCCCAGTACCTTAAGAATGTCCCACCTCCTAAATTTCCTACAAGCTCTAAGAATCATCACTTTAGACATTAAATTTTCAACACAAGAACCTTGGAGAGAACCACAAATCATAGCTAAACCACAGTAGGCATACACCAAAATAATACTTCAGAGCTTTTTAATCACACAGAAATAATGTTTCTTGGAAAAAATAGGGTATAAAAATTTATATAAAGGTAGATCTTGAGTAAGTAAAGAAAAAACCAAACCAACACCTAGACAAATTTCACCTGAGGGAAATCTACTACGAAGTTAATAGTTATGGCTTCTGAATGAGGAATTCATAGGTAATGAATGCTTTTATTTATATTTTCCTATTTTTTATAGTAAATATGGGACACATTGACAACTTGGAGAAACAAGCTGCTTTTTAGAGAGCGGTCGCTCCTCCTTCCATTCAGGGTTGTTCCCTGGAGTCCTGCTCCAGCCATGACTGCATCCAGAGCCTTAAGATTCCTCAACTGCTGAATAAAGCAGAGAGCAGAATGGTTTGGATGACTCATCCAGGACTTGGCTTGCGCTGCTGTGTTTATCACAGGTTCCTCCTGTTCCTGAGCAGTGACTGCGGGGTTTATGAGCCCTGGAAGGACAGCACGTTAGAGCAGGAATTAGCTGCATTCTGATCTCAGTTACACAGATGTGGCTTTCATTGATTTTTATGGGAGATTTGTACACATAATGGACAGAAAAATGTTACTGATTTGTTTTAATTTAGCTTGTGCAGTAACCCTTTACTAATGTGACTCTTTTTGTAAGAAGTAAATCTATTCTCATTTTTAAAAAAAAATTTTAGCCATGGAAAGCATTGACTCAGATTTCTAGGACCAAGAAAGTCCCACTGACTTCAGCTTAACCAAACTGCTTGCATGTGAGCCACGTTCTCATTTTACTTTTGTTGGTTCAGACAAAATCGTTTCAGTTATAAGTTAAGGGGCCCAAGATGCATGTACTATTATCTCCTCTCCCCTTCCACCGATTCAGATTGGACATTAAACAAGGCTTTCTCAGCTATAGCATATTAACATTTTGGGAGGCACAATTTGCCAGAGGATCTCTATAAGACATTGTCTTGCAGAGAATGCTTAGCAGCATCACTCCCTACTACTTGATGCCGACGGCACTTTTTCTTTCTAGCTATGATAAATGGAAACATTTCCAAACACTACCAGAAATCCTTACAGAAAAAAAGTAGCCCTCCGTTAAGAAATATTGGTTTAGACAAAGGCTAAATATCATGCAATAATTTCATTTTAATCACAAATGTAGCTAAATTAATAATGCTTTCAACTGTTACAGATTAGATCTAAACTATTAAAAAATCTCGTGTGTTTGGAAGGTAATTTGTTCGTAGGGGTGCTGTATGCAACAGAGGCTTAATTCAATGACGAGCTGATAGCTGAAGGTGCTCTTCGTTGGAGGTCTCATCACGGGACACGGTACACAGAGCATGGCCTGAAGGATGTATTCTTGGCCCTTCCTCTCTTCGGCGTTTAGGCTGCTGAGAGATGAGCAGCTGCCCGTCACCATCCCCTTTCACCTTGCCATTTCAGCCTAGCAGCCAGTCAGCAATCAAAGTGCAAACAGCAAACCAAATAACCTGGTTCCCCATTAAGTTGGGGAGTTTAATATTTTGTCCCAAGGAAGGGAAAATGATTAATGCAGAGTGCTGGCACCAAGCACAGGGGTATTGCATCTGCAGTTTTTAAATTACAGTAAAAGGCACAGGGCCATTAATTCCCCTTCACTTACAACATGCTCATCCTATTTCTCTTGCTGAATTCTGAAGCAGTTGTGAGAACAGTCTTTTGTGAATGTCTTTAGTTACACTATTGTTTATTCAAAACATTTATCTTTCTCCGTCATTCAGACTTTAGGGAAGAGTCAGAAGGCCTATGATTCTAGAGCCTGGGAATGGTGAATACGATGGATGAGTCCACACCATAACGATTCTATAAGAACACTTTTGCATTGGATGGAATGTGGCAGCAACATCGCTATACTTTTGGTCAGGCCTTAAGAAAGAAAAACCTAATGGACTGGGGAGATAGCTCAGTAGAATGAATGCTTTCCTGGCAAGTGCAGGGTCTTCACTTCAATCCCCAGTACAATAAAAAAAAAAAAAAAAAAAAAATTTCAAAAAAAAGGCATCCAGAATTGCTTCAGAAATGGATAAGAATTATGGGATGAGTCTGTTTGAAACAAGAGAAAGTATTTTGAGAAGCATTGATGGCAATATTTTATGGTAATATTTTTGAAATTAAATGATCACTGCATATTTTGAGCATAAGTTATACAAATGGCTAATAAACACATGAGAAAGTATTCAACATTGAGTACTACAGGCGCAAAACTCTGCAATCATACCAGAATTGTCCTGGCAAAGGAGATTGACAAGAATGCTGACGAATATATGAATGGAGGGGACTAATAAAAGGCTGGTGTGTCAAATTTATAATTTAAAGGGAGCCTTTGGAAACACAATTGCATTTCTCAACAGATTATACATCCATATCCATATGACCTTGAAGTTACAGTCATAGATATTTTCCCAAAAGAAATAAGAATAGTGACAGAAGACTCGCACAAGGGTACTCAGCATTAGCCTTCCCTGGGCTGCGCGCCACAAACACCCCTTCAAGTGCTCTCTACATAATCCCACAAGGACACAGCGTCAGTTGTGCGGTATTTCTGACCAAAACGCACACTGAATTGAATTATGAGAAAAGTTCAAATAAATTCTGGTTGTGTGCTTCAAAAAATGTCAAATTAAGAATGACAGAGACAGGCTAGGAAACAATTTCAGAACAAGGGAAACTATAGTAAAATGACATTAATTTAATGTGCTCTTGGACTAAGGATAGAGAAAAAGACAATGCAGTTACAAAGTATTTTATTGGTAAAATTTGGGTTCTTTAAATATACGCTGTTGCTTACTTTTTTTCTTGTTTTAATAATCATATTACAATGTAAGAACATGTCATTTCCTGACGGAGAAACACACATGGAATGCTTATGAATAAAGCATTTTCTGAAGTAGCACAGAAAGTACTTTGGGTCATGCATGTGTATGCATATTAAGAGCAGAAAACGAAGTGGGAAAATATGACAGACTGATAAACAGGGGTTAAGTATATACTGGATTTCCTTGCTTACTTTTTCTCTGTGTCTCTATGTCTCTGCCAGTCTTTCTGCCTCTCTGTTTCTCAGTCTCTCTCTCTCTCCCCTTTCTCTCTTCATTTTTTTTGGAACCAGGAATCCAGCTCAGGATCTCACGCTTGCCAGGTCAGGTAGATGCTTGCTGCTCAGCCATATCCCCTGCTCTCAACTAATTCTTGAAGTTTTGCTATAGTTTGAAGTGACCAAAACAAACAGTTTCAATAAAAATACAAAAAATGCCATGCAAAATAAATAAAGAATTCAATTGCAATAAATCATGTATTGATTTCTATTTCTGTGTCAAAAATTTACCACAAATTTAGTTGCTTAAAACCAAACATATATTTATTATATCACAGTTCCATAGCATAGAGCTCTAGCTTTATCTTATACCAATGTTTCACAAGTTTACAATCAAGACATCTACTGGGCTACATTCTTATTTTGTTATCATGGTTTGGGAGGAATCTTTACCAACATTATTAAGGTATTCACTAGAGTTTATTCCCTTGTGTTTGTATGACTGAGGTCCTCGGTTTCTCATTAATTGTTCAATGAAGGCTGCTCCCACACTCCAGAGGTGGTAGCAATTCCCTGTTATGTGACACTCTTTTTTTTGCAAATATGGTTTTGGGCTTTCTGCAGTCCAGCAAACAGTTCTTCACTATACTTTTCTTAGACAGATTATGCTATAGCACTTTACATAATGTAATATGATCAATAGATCAATGCTCCATTCCTGCTAGCATATTATATTACTTAAAGGTGTGTCGCAGGTCCTTTCATTCTCAAGGAAGGGATACCACGCAGAAGTGGTCACCGGAAAATAAGTGTTATTGGTGAGTATCTTGGGTATTTTAAAGTTTGAATTCTACCTCCTCCTATGTGTTGGAGATTGCTGAGTATGTGACCTGATCGTTCATGCATACGGAACCTGGTCCTAGACTGTGTTGGGAGATAGTACGACTTTTGTAAGAAGGGACATACTGAAAAGTCTCTAAGAATCGAAGGACCTCCCTTGGAAGGGATAAAGATGTATCTCATGGGGCCCTTCAGTTCTCAAGAGCTCAAGTTATTGCAACAATGAGCTTCACCTCTGAACTGCTCTGGGGCTTTCTGTTGGGTGATGTGATCTATGTCTTCTTCTCACTTACCCCCAGTCATATGATACCATCTTCTGTGAATTTCATTTTTAAAAATGTATTTAGTACAGGGTCTACAGATTGGACTCATAGTAATTCTCCTGTTTTCAGCTTCCCAAGAGTTGGGATTGCAGGAGTGTGCCACTATGTGAACCATGGTTCTTGCACCTGTGTAAGCAGAAGCTTTAATCTGCTGAGCTATCTGGCCAGCCCTTCTGTGAAGTTCTCATTACAGATGAACTGATCCTGATGGCATGCCCTTGAGTCTCTAGAACTGTGAGCTAGGTCAACTTCTCTTGTTTTTAAAGTCAGCTTATTTCAGTTATTTTGCTATAGTAACAAAATGGAATAATAACACTCTGAAAGGTGTTTAGTTACAAATGCACCTGAAATATATTTGATTTTTATTTTAGGTAATGCCTCCAGCCTCTTCCATATTGAACATGTAGGAAGGACGAGAAATGAATTCTTTTTCCATTATCAGATGATTCTCTCTGTCTCTGTCTCTGTCTGTCTCTCTCTTTATTAATTTTATTGAGACCAAAATTGCAAAGAGACAGCTTCAAAACACGTTGGTAGGAGAGTTACAACAATTAATACATTGCATATTATTGTCTTTGTAGTAGTCATTCATAGCACAGGATGCAGACATGATATTTCATCCAAACATTATTAGTACAAATCTTTCTCCTTATTGAATTAAGAGAAAGCAGCTATATATCTATTCTAACTATTTTGAATATACAGATACAAAACTGTCCTTCATTTGGGCCATTTTTTTCTTTAGTTTTGTCAGAGTTGGGTATTCCATTGCCATCCAAATATCATAGGTGCATGAATTCAGCAAAATATTCCAATATAGTCCAGCAGTCTACAATAGTAGTAGGTTAACCACAGGACTGGTAATATCTAAATCAGATGACTTGAGCCTTCCACGGCTCAGCATATTAACACAGTTTCACTTTTCATACCTCATTGCTACACTTTTCTACTGGATGGCTAAGACCAAGATAAAGCAAGACCTATATAACAAGAAATGTAACTTTTGTGTCTGACAAAGTAAGTCAAGTCCCCATGGGACTTCTCCTGAAACCCTGTGCCACACTTTGTAGATCTTTTGTCAGTGTCAGCCATATGGATGAGTCACGGCTATTGCTTGACCAATTTGCTCTCTGTGAAAGCCTGAGAGAATGTTTTCTCTCCATGTGACTCTATTTACATACACTTACATCATTGATCACATTCCTCTGTGGCCCCATAATCTCCTTGATCAGAAAATTTGGGGCACAACTGAGTTACATGATGTTACAGTACAGGTTCTCTTATGTCCTGAGTCCTCACTGACCTTGAAAGGCGAGGGCCAAAATGTTTGCTGTCTTTGCAGCCTTTTTTTCCTCTAATTTCTGGTCTGCAAACTTAGGTTGTTCACCATCCAGGTGGGTTTTACCTCACTATGTATCTGAATAGCAAACATCTTAGGCATAAGTTGGAGGATGTATTTTCCATCAAGTATTGATATGTTAAAATTTAAGTCTCTACCAAATATGGAAAAAGAATTTAAAGAATATGAATAAACAATTATATATTTTTACCCAGTAATTTAAAAATATAACCACATATAGCATTGTAGCAGGATAGTCCTGTACATTATTTCTTGTCTCTTTTTTCATTTATTACTCTTTAAAGAAAAAACAAAAGAAAAAAAAAAACCCACTTACTTGAGATACAGTCTGGCCATAATAGATATGTCATGAAAAGCAGTACATATTTAGAAGACCAGAATAACAGGCATTTCAAGCATGACCCCACTATTACACATTGCTATCTTCAGTGCAGTCCCTCAGTTCACTATATATAGTTAGTCAGGGTGAAAACCCTACTAATTAGCTGGTATTTTTAAAAACCTACTGGTAGTCCTCAGAAACATTGCCTTACCTATCTTGTGCATATAAATGTATGGCTTTCCCTTTGTTATGCTCTGTAGGGCTTTGAATGTGAGTGAGTGTTGGACTTTATCAAAAGCCTTTTTTGCATCAATTGAGATGATCATGTGGTTTTTAGATTTGGCACTATTGATATAGTATATCACACTTACAGATTTGCATATATTGAACCATCCTTGCATCCCTGGGATGAATCCTACCTGTTAATGGTGTATAATCTTCTTAATGATGTGCTGTATTCTATTTGCTAGGATTTTATTGAGGATTTTTGCATCTATGTTCATGAGGGAGACTGGTCTGTAGTTCTCTTTTTTTTAGCTGTGTCTTTCTTTGGTTTTTCTATCAGTATAATACTTGCCCCCATGAATTTTTGGAGGATTTCTTCCTTTGCAATTTCATTGAGGAGTTTGAAGAGTATAGGGATTATATCATTCATAAATTTCTTGTAGAATTGAGCAGTGAATCCATGATAACCTGGAATTTTCTTTGTCGGCAGGCTTTTTATTATGTTTCATATTTTCTTGGCTGTTATTGGGTTATTGAGAGTTGTTATATCCTATTGATTCAGCTTTGGAAATTTGTACTTTCCTAGGGATCTGTTCATTTCTTCTGTGTCTTCTATTCTGTGAGCTTAATATTCTGATGGTAGCTATTGATAATCTTCTGAATTTCCACTGGGTCTGTGGCGATTACACCCTTTTCATTTCTTATTGCTTGTTGTATTTGAATTTTTTCTTTCCTCTTTTTGATGAGGTTAGTTTGGAGCTTATCAATTCTGTATAATCTTTCAAAGAATTAGCTTTTGGATTCGTAATACTTTGAATTGTTTTCTTCTCAATTGAATTAATTTCTGCACTAATCTTTATGATTTCTTCCCATATTTGGGCTCTGGGTTTGGTTTGCTCTTCCTTTTCTAGATGTCGGAGGTGCAACATTAGCGTGTTTATTTGTTCCCATCTTGTGTTCCTAATGTGTGAGTTCATAGCTATGATTTTACCTCTGAGAATTGCTTTCATCGCATCCCATAAATTTTGACAAGTTGTGGTTGAATTTTTATTGAATTGTAGATATTGTTGAACTTCTTATTTAATTCCATTTGTGACTCTTTGATTGCTGAGTAGGGTGTTGTTTAATCTCCATGCATATGTCGGGTTTTTCTGTTTTCTTGTCTCATTTATTTCCAGTTTCATTGCACTGTGGTCAGATAATACACATGGGATAATTTCTGTTTTCTTGCATATACTTAAGCATGACCTATGGACTAGTATGTGTCTATTATAGAAAATGACCCATGTGCAGCTGCAAAAAAATGTATATTCAGCTGTGGTTGTGTGCAACACTCTGTATATGTCCACCAAGTCCATTTGTTCCAGGCTCTGGTTCAGTTCTGCTATTTCTTTGCTATTTTTTGTCTGGTTGACCTATCATTTTGGGATAAGGGTGTTTTAAGGTCTCCTGTTAAGATTATTTTGCTCCCTCTCTAGAACATCTTACAGTAGTCTGTGTAGGGTTGGCTTTTTCATCACAAAATTCTTTAGTTGTTCTTTGTCATGGAAGTATTTTACTTTTCTATGAAACTTGAAAGAGAGTTTTCCAGGTTATAGTATGGGCTGGAATTTGTTTTCATAGAGGACTTGAAGTATTCTGCTCCATGATCTTCTTGCCTTTGTGGTTTGTGAAGAGAACTCACTGTTAATCTGATGGGTTTTCTTTTAAATGTGATCTGTTTCTTTTCTCTAGTGGCTTTCAGTATATTGTTCTAGTGCTGGATTTCTGGGATCTTGACTATATCTTGGTGTATTTTTGGTTGGGTTGAAGTTATTTGAAGATCTGTATGCTTTGCTTACTTGAATGTTAGATTATTTCCTCATATTTGGGAAGTTTTCTGTTATTACTTCTGCCCATATTCTTTTGGTATCATTTGTGTTGATTCCTTCTTTCTCATTGATGCCTATTAGTCTCATGTTATTCATCTTTGCAACATCTTGCAGGTGATGAATTACTTTTCCTTGCATCCTAGTTTTTTTTTGAGAGATCTTTTCTTATTTTGTCACTTTCTGTGTTGAAGTCTTCAAGATATGACACTATCTTCTCTTTCACTCAGATGGTTTTGCAAGCTTGTGATTGAAATTTTAAGTTGTTCTATATTTATTTGACTCTGTTTCATGTGTTCTATTTCTTCCTTGTGTTCCTCATTCAAGGAATCTGTTGCTTTTCTAATCTCCTTGACTTTTTAAAATCAGTGTCTTCTTGAAAAGCAGTTATTCTTTTACTTGAGTTTCTTTCTGATCTGATTTCCTCTATATGTTTCTGCATTTGATTCTTTACTTCAGTTGCTCTTAATTCAGAGATTTGTTTTTTCATTTCAGAGATTAATTCTGATCTTAATTCCTCTATACCTTTCTGCTGTTGTTTCTTTACTTGACATACTATTAATTCATAGATATTTTTTATTTCAGAGATTAATTATGATCTGAGTTCCTTTATACCTTTCTTCTGTTGTTTCTTTACTTTAGACTCTATTAATTCATACATTTCAACTGAGCTAGTGTCCCCTGCACTTTTTCTGGGTGAGCTCAGGATCTGAGATTGTATTTTGTTCCTTTTCTTTGTCATTTTGTCCACTGACCTTTGGTGTAGAGCTTTGGTGTAGTTGTAACCTTAGCACATACTAAAATTCAGGTTATACCTGGCTTGTGTCTGGCTACTGTGGTGAGCTTCTTCCTGCTGTTGCCCTTAGAGGTGATGCCATTGTGCCCCTCTGGAAAGATGTTATACTCCTGGATTAGCTGTGGTGGTTTTGACCCTAGTTTCACTGCAGGGACTTTAGTTGCAGGGTTTCACCCCAGGCCTGAGTTCCAGGCCTGAGCTAGGTCTAAAGGGGCATGGGGGGGCAGGAGGGCGCAGAACCTCTCCTACACACTCACTGGGCCTGGGCTTATGTGGGTCTGGATAGCTCTCAAGAGCGTGGCTGAAGTTCTTGTTCACAGCTTGGGCTGTTCTGGCTCTGGAGGGGCAGAGGAGGTCTGCAGAATGCAGGGAAAGGTTTCTTGTATACAGTGGACCTGATCTTGGCCTTGTGGGTACAAGAGAGAGCAAAAGTTCTCTCACACACTCACAGGGCTTGGGTTGGGTGGATCTGGATCAGTCCTAAGAGTGTGGCAGAAGTTCTCACTCACAGGGCAGGCTCTGCTGGTTCCGGAGGGGTGGTGGAGTTCCAGAGAATGTGGGGAAAGGTCACTTTCACACAGTCGGCCTGGGCTTGGTCCAGAAGAGGAGAGAGCAGAAGCTCTTCCACCCACTCACAGGGCCTGGGGTTGGGTGGATCTCTCTCTCTCTCTCTCTCTCTCTCTCTCTCTCTCTCTCTCTCTCTCTCTCTCTCTCTCTCTCTCTCTGTCTGTCTCTCTCTCTCTCTCATTAGTGGAGTCTGTCCTGACTAACACATAAATTGATAACTAAAATTGGACTGTTACTATAAAAATATCTAGAATATGCAGTACTGGTTTAATGGTTTATGATAAAAAAAAAAACAAAACAAAAGTAAGGTTGATAATTAGAGGAAGGAATATTTGGTAAATCTTCACCTAGGAGGAAAATCATATATTTAAATATTATAAGACCAGGGAAAGAAGTTAGAAAGCTGAGAGTATGCTGTGCCTATTGGTTAATATTGGCTGCATTTAGAAAGAAAAGGAGGAAAAAGGTTCAAGTGCAGATCTTTCTGCAATCCTATGTTAGCAGTGCAAGCCATAGTGTTCTTACTCTGTAACCATAGCAAAGTATGCTTTCCTAAAGAGTTTAACTCTGTGTTTTGGGAGTTATTTCTAATTGCAGACTCTTGGAGCTTGAACTCATTTCTAGTTTTCATGGAAGTGCTGGGCTTATATATAAATCTTACATCTGCTTAAACTTTTCTTATTATGTTTTGTTCCTAACTACTGAGAATCCTAACATGGAAAACATTTATTACATCACATTCATTGAGATTTTTTTTTTTACGATAATACTATGTATTAGGTATTAGTGCTAGATCTGAAACTCTAATGATGAACATGGTAGATTTTGACATCAAAGTTTTCAGTTACATTTTGTTAAAGAGTTATGAATTTATATTTAATGCATATCAATAATGTATAACATCAGAGCTGCTCAATCTTATTGTACTTTCAATTGACATCATTAAAAGTAATAAATGCATCTGTAATTATATGACATTTGATATCATAATATTTTCCATTTTTTTTTCCTGTGGGAACCAGGGATAAAACTCAGGACCTTGCACTTGCCTGGCAGGTGCTTATGGAACTGAGTTATCCTCATGAATCTATCTATCTATCTATCTATCTATCTATCTATCTATCTATCTATCTATCTATCTATCAATGTAATGTTTTCCTATTAACTCAGAAGCAAATGCAGAAACAGAAGTAAGGAAGAAAACATTTCTCTTATAACACTTAACAGTGTTTTAATGCTCACCCTAATTTACTGTTCTCATCTTATTAGATGATTTTATTTTTCTCCTGGAGCACAATTTCACCACTCTGGAGTAAAATAATACCTTCTTACATTTGGTAATAATGATAAAGTTTGACATAGGTGTTTCATTTTTTAAAAAAATGTTGTATCAACAGAACAGTTAAGTCCATCTTTTAAATGATTTGTTTAACTGCTTTTGCTCTTGCTTTTCATCAGTTTTGCTTAAGAAAAGGAAAAGTTTAGACTTTTTTTTATTACATTTAGAAAGTATGTTTCCATACAGCTGCAAATTATATTTGAAAAAAGAAAAAGTAATGTTCTGTGGCTGTGTTTTGCAAACAGCACATACTTTCCCTGAATTTTATTTGAATTTTTAATTTTTCTATAAATATGTGGATATATTCAAGGGCTAATTAACAGGAAGCCACTTGCTGAAGCTAAGTTTTCTTGGATAAATATGGTCTTAAAAATCTTGAAAACTGGATTTTGATCATCCACATTAATTAATTTCCTAATGAGAGATATTTTACCCTAGGAATTGCTAATTATTGAATTTAAAGTATGGACTTTAGAGGTAAACTTTCAGTGTGAAGTCCCATTAGCACATTCCACACCATTAGGCACGATTTATATGGTGGCTTCTAGATTCAGCAGTCTTTGGACACTGCATCTTAAATGGTTGTTGAAAACAGGGCTTAGCAGTTTCCTCCTAGGTCATTTCATGGTAGGACAGAAGTACGATAAAGTGGGTCAGAACACCAGTTACGGGATAACAGGAGCTGGTGCTGCTGTTCATGCCTTTCTTTCTTTTATTTGTGAAAGGAACAAAATTAGTTACATTATCACTAAGATTCCCTCTTTCTTGCAGAAAGAGGGCAGAAACAATAAAAAAGTAATTGATACTCTTTAAAGCTCTATGTTGAACAGGAAACTGACAAAAGCGTCCTGGTATTGTGGATGTTTATTAGATTTATTTGCTGCTTGCATCTCTAATGCTGATAGCGTGAAAATGACCACTCTGAGATTAGATAGTTAATTCTGTCACAAAGGAAACAGCATGAACTGTTGCTCTCATATGAATGAAAAAGGACAAAGGAAAGAGGGCCAAAGATAGAAGTTGATTATCAGGTTTTTTGTTTTTATTTTTATTTATTTTTTTGTGGAACCAGGGATTGAACTCAGGCCCTTACCCTTGCCAGGGAAGCACTTATTCCGCTGAGCCATCTCCCAGGCCCTGATTATCAGTTTTAAGAGAGAATTTTCAACGAAATAATTTTATGAGTAAAGTTATTACTAATTGAACACAAAAAAGCTAAGGTAGAAAGAATCTTCATTGTTTGGAGTGAAAAGACAAATTAGCATTTTTTTATATGCCTGTTTAGGATTCTGGTCATGATTCTTTTTATTTATTTATTTTATTTATTTATTTCATGATTCTTTCTGGGTGAAAGTTTTGGCTTGAGGAAAGAGTTGACAGTTATGGTATTTGGTGCGATTATAAATTAAACAATACTTTTTATATACAGGAAGTATTGGGAATGCTTGCATTGATGTGTACAACATTTTCATATCTCTGCAAAAGAAAAGTCTGTATTCTCCTTGAAAAACTTTTAATATTCGGAATTAACTGCTAATATTGTCTTCCTTTCTCTCCTCTCTTATTAGGTTGCTCCAGCTGTGAGGTCTTTAAGCCTCACAGATACTTCCCTGCTATCAGACTAGAGCCACTACCCAGCAATCCTTTGCTTGCCCTCTTACAAATTGTGCATCTGAGTTCCTATAAGACTGGTGGCTTTTCATATGTAGATACTGGAGATGAAGCAACCCTGGGTGAACATTCCTATCCTGTCCCCTGGCCACAAGTGGAGGTCTTATTTTTAAGCTCATTGAATGCAGTCTCTTTTATTAGCTTCCCTGGGTATAGTGAATGCTTAATAAATAATGATGAAGGTTTAAAAATCTCATTTTACATATGAGAAGTCAGAGATGCTTTGGCTGGTGTGGATTAGGGAGTCATCCAGCAAGGCAGCCTTTATCCTCCTAAGTCCTGCTGAATGTATCCGCTTTGACATGATGTGTAATACAAGGTGAGTAATAAAATTAGCACATCCATCAATCTTTGAATGGGAGAAATAAGCCTTTCCAAATCTAGCAAAAATATTCATAACTTAAAAGTTGTGTTAATGGCAGGTAATAGAAATATGTATAATATGATACACTATGTAATGTATGTAGTATGTCAGTAGTTATCTGTTACACACAATAAAATAGGGTGGGTGTGTTTGTGTGTGTGAATATTGTGATGCTATATAAGGACAACTATCATATGAAGAGTGGTAACAAGAGAAAATAGCCTGTAGACCATATTTATGAATACAAAATCAAATCGAAATAATTGGGACTCCCTATATGTGGAACACTGTGTTCTATACCTTTGCAAAGAACCATGGATTGAACGTCACATATCGTCCCCAAGAACCTTGTAGTGCATGGGGTCAGCATGGAGTGCACTTGGATGGGGAAAAGTGTAAGAAGGAAATGAATGGGTGTTTTTATTTGAAGTTTTCATGGAGGTTCACTACCAAGGCAGTGGAGCACAGCGGGCATTCTAAAGAGGCATGAATATGTAGATTGGGATTAGGAAAAACTTTGCCAAAGATTTGCAAAATGTGTACACTTTTTTTAATGTATACACTCTTAACGGGTCAAAATAGGAGTAATGATAATAACATTTTAGATAAAAGAATCAACTCTCTTTCACTTGGAAACGCATTGTTAACCAGATATCTTGCCTGGGACAAAAATTGGCATTCAGGAAGAAATGTATTTTTGATATCTAGAAACTTCCAGTTTTGATAGTTACCTATTTGACTCTCATGTTCCAGGAGGGGTCCTAGTTGTCACTGGAAGCCTAAAATCCTTGATTTCCTTACCTACAAAATTCTTGAGAAATGACCCTCCTTCTCAGTGCCTGTCCTGACTCATCACTTTTCCTCAGAACCCATGACAGTGCACCTTCTTGGGTGAGGTGAGTGATGGGAGGGAGGCACTTCAGACCTAGACCTTCAACACAAGTGTCAGCCCTGTGGTTTGCTTCCTTCTTTGACTTTCCTCCTGTCTTACTTGTTCTTTCCCTAGAGGTCCTGCCTGCAGACCCATGGAGTATGAGGCCCTGCCACTTCTCATGAAGTTCAACTTTTCACAGAAGGAAAAGCTCATATCTTTCTTGACCCTGAAGCTATAAGACTCCATACTGAGAATTTGATGATTCCACAGTGCATGGAAAGGTGTTAGTGGATGCCAGTCCTGTGGGTGAGGGCAAGGGTATGACCTTTAATGAAAGTCACTGCTCCTCTCAGATTCCAAATGAAATAACATGCTTTTTCAATCTGTGCATCCATTTGTTTCAAGTAAAACTAATTTATACTAATATGTGTGAAGGATAATACTCATGTTGTTATGAGCTTAACCCTGTCCTAGAAATATTTTGATCAGAACACCGCACTACTGGGTGTTTTATTTGTTGCAAGACTCACTATTCTAATTGTTTCTGTTTTAATCACTTGGTATAGAGAGTACCAGTTCTACTTAAGTATTTTTATTTTAAATCACCTTTTGTAGGACCAGCAAATTGCTCAGCAGATTAAAGCACCTGAAAGCAGGCACAGAGGCCTACAGTTCAATCCCCAGGCCTGCCGTGCCAGTCCTGCCCACAGGGTGCACTGAGACTGCAATTGAGACTGGGCATGGCTGTGGCTCATCCACATGGATGACACAGACAAAGAACCTACAAAGTGAGATGCAGGATTACAAGATAAACCCTGAGGGGACTTAACTGACCTCATCAGATACAAAAGTTACATTTTTTGTTGTATAAGTCATGCTTTATCTTGGTCTTAACCATCCAGCAGAAAAGTATAAAAATGAGGTATATAAAGTGGGGCCATAATAATAAGTTGAGCTATAAATGGCTCTAGTCAACAACTTCTTTAGATAACTCACTATTATTGTGGACTGTTGGACTGTGTTTGATTGTGTCGCCAAGTTCAGACACCTACAATGGTTTAATGACACCGGAGTGCCCACCTTTGACAGGTCTAGACAAAAAAAGGGGGATACAAAGGAAGATCCATGATGTGCTTGTATAAACAGTACAGTTAGGATAAATATGCCATGCTTCTGCATAATTCTATGAGAAGCAAGATTTGCACTAATAGGAGCTGGAGAAGATATTATGTCGGCTTCTAGTACTATGGACAACCATTAGGAAGATAACAAGGTAGAAAGTATTAATTATTGAAACTGTGCTATACTTCAGCTTTAAAAAATAAGTTAAGTATACAGCTATATTCTCTTAATTCATTGATTAGAGACATCTGCTCTAATAGTGTCTGTAAGTAGAATATCATGTATGCACTTGTACGATAACAAACCATTATGAAAACAATTTGCTATGTATTAATTATTGAATCTGTCCTGTTAATTTGATCTGAAGCTGACTCACTGCTATTTGTTCTTCAATAAAAAATAAAAATAAAAATAAAATAAAGAGACTAGGTGTGGTGGCATGCGCCTATAATCACAGTTCTTATGAGGCTGTAGACCGATGGATCACTATGAGTCTGATCTAGTCGTGAGACCCTGAACACCTTATAGACCTGTCCCTGAAAAAAATCTCCATTTGTAGAAGGGTATTTGTGTGTGTGTGTGTGTGTGTGTGTGTGTGTGCGTGTGTGTATGTAATCTTTCTGAAGACTTGGTACAAGAAAAGTGTTCAAGGCAAATTGATATGCCTTAGACTAAAAATGATATCAACTACCACTGAATATCAAAGTGAATTTGCCAGGAAATACATACCTTCTAAGAGTTCACAACATATATTGTACAGTGTATGTGTAGTTCCTGCATAGATTCTACAATATGGGAAATTCACCGATGGATTGTACAACATGGTAGCAGAGGAAGACCTAAGGGGTTACTAAAGGGTTGCTTAGCTGTCACTGAAGTTCAGCTGCTACTCAGGTTACAAATATGTTTAATGCAAAGAAATCTAAAGAAGAATTTTCCTGGACAAGAAAATTTAAATTGTACACACTATATATAGTTTCACACCACTTTACTCCCCCAGGGAAGATGACATTTGTTTTAAGGAGGTAGATTTGAATAAATTTGCTTCTTTGGGCTGCTAATCTTTATGCAGAGTTTCATCCAAGAAAAGCCAATTTTCTTCTATGATTTTAACTCTCTGAGAAAATATTGGGTTGATACTCCAATTGCCTCCCTCCCTCTTTTACTTGATGGTGGAAAAGCTTACAGTTTTTTACTAGAGGCACAGCTGTTGTACTGGTCACCTTTCTGCCTGATGGGATATAATGGCAGACAGCTACAACTCAAAGAAAGAGAGGGTTCATTTGGCTCACCCCAAGGATTCAGCCCATGATATACTGGCTCTGAGGCAGAAACTTCATGGTGGAAGGTCATGGTAAAGCAATGCTGTTCACTCTATGGCAGCCAGGAAGCCGACCACGGGGCAGGAACACAAGGGGGAGACACGGCCTCCAGAGGCACACCCCTGTGATCCACCTCCAGTTGGGCCCCAACTGGAAGAGCACCTCTGAAGAGCGCCTCAGCTATGAGCACCAGAGCATGAATCCACTGGTAGGTACGAACCCCTGGGATGCAATCACCTCTATTAATGCAGTCAAGTTGATAATTAAGTTTAATCATCACAGCCCTGTTACATGAATCAGTGAATTTCATGCCATGGATGCCATTTCCTGTTTTTGGTGTAATCCTGAGGTACTGTGTAACCCACATGAGTCTCTTGGCTCCCACGTTCATCTATGGAGGAACTGTCACTCTGCTGTGTCTCCATTATCTTGGTCAAGGCCTCTCCTTATTCTGCTGTTGTTTTTTACCTTAAGGACACCCAAGACTACTGGCACATTTGTTAGTTTGCTAGAAATATTCACAGAGATCAGCATAATATGCGTAGTTAAGATTGTTACAGCAAAAAAAATATTACAGCAGCACAACAAGGATACATAGCGATACACGGTAAAACTGTTTCTCGAGGAGAGTCTGGAGAAATGCACTCATAGGTTTTATTCTGTGAAAGGCCATGCACAGCCTGCACTTGTGGTAGTAAACATGTATCCGCACACCCACAGTGCATCTAACTGTGTAAGACTGGTCGTGACTCAGGGCTAAGAGTTTTCACTGGTGCTGATCACAAAGGTTTCTGTGTTCCTCAAAATCTTAGGCTTGAAGGCAGAAAACTGATTACCTTAAAAATGTTTTTCCCATCTAAGTAAGCTGGCATTGCAGTTGAGTCCTACTGCTTAGAGTTTTGAAGACCAGGTGCCTAGACAATAGCTGATGGTTAGTCATGATGCCAGCAAGTAGGAACCTCAGTTCATCTTCATTAATTATGTCTTAAAATATTTCCCTTGGAGTTATAGTTGCTTTGGAACAAATGATATAGATTTTGCTTTTGATATATTTGATGTTTGCCTATTAACTTTCCCAATTTGAATTTTCTCTTGTGGAAAATGGATATGAAACACAGTTACTAGTGATTATGTACAATATCACTTCATTTGAAGCCATTTACTATTAAATAGGATAGTTGACATGACAGGTTTATCTAAAATGAATACCTTTCTAGAAATTAATTGGCGAAGTTTGTGCCAAAGTACCTTGTGGAAGTTTCTGCCAAACTGTAAATTAAATGCTTCACGCACTATTACTTATTACTCCCAATGTTCCGGCTCCTGTCATGGTAGGCCACAACCTCCTCCACATACTCGCAGTTCTCGCGTGTGCTCTGGGTGTGTGTGTGGGGAGGGACAGTGGCGATGCTGCAGGGACGCTGCAGTGTGATCTTCAGAAAGACACCATAGTGCTTGTGAGGGGCAGGCAGGGACATGTGGGTCACGGCCTTGCAACCTGGGGAGGAAACGCTGGACGGCCATCGAAGGGAAAGGAGGATTCATAGCAGATTAGGCAAGAAAGAATCTGATGTAGATTTACACACTCAATCCCGTAGCAGGGCACGTTTGGGAGCTGGGAATACAGGTAGAAATCTTTTTCAGGCAATGGATGGTGGCCAGGGTTAGGTGGTGACAGAGAAGATGCCAAGGCTGTGTGAGTAAAAATATCATTATGACCTGTGTTATATTTTTAGCTTATAAGTTTTTGTAATATTGTTAACATAAAGTAACTTTCATTTTGCTTAGAGCAATACAAACCCAAGTTAACCTTTGCCAATCTAATATTTTGAAGAGGCTCTTTGGCATTTTTGAAAGGGAAATATAAAGTAGAAATTTCATGAAGTGGCCTTATTTTATTCTCCTTGCAGCTGTACTGGAATGAGGCTTATTACTTTTGTGATTTCTCATATTTCCTCATTATAAAACTCCCAAATAACTTAGAAGAGAAAGCAGTGTAAACATCTGAGGCACCATGTGCACGGTGATGATTCTGGAAATGTCTCATCCATTTGTCTTGGCTGGTTATAGAGTTTTCCCTCAGGATGCCTGCTTCCTGGCCCTCTAATGGGGTGTTGAATTTCCCCAGAGCGGGTGTGAAAGCTCTGCTGTCAGGGTGGTTATGGTGTTTTACGCAAGCTGCTGTTTACTGTCCTGTTAGGGTGTTTTTCTTTTGTCAGTATTTGATTGGATTCTTTCCTTTGTGATTTGGTGTCTATATTAAGGTCCATTTGATTCTCTGCTCCTCCTTAAGACTAGATTATATGCAGACAAAGGGCTATGTCTGTAGATTTTCTTGTCTTTGGCAAGGTAGATACTAGCTGTGCTGGAGAATAAGGACACTTAGGGCTGATTAGTGTGTGCTGGATCACTGCGAACAGTGGGTCAGAAAGTTGTTGGCTGTGCTTGCTATGTTGCTATGTTAGAATGAAGCTCAAGGACACATCACCAGGAAAGAAAAGAACATAAAATCCTTCTTTAATGCCATGCATATTTATCTAAAGGCAGGAAATAGTGGATAGATATATCCAAAAAGTCTTAGCTAGGTAGACTGGGATCATTTTGGTTAGTGAGACAGTAGATCCCTTTTTTTTCCAGAAAGGAGAAAATGCAGAGCATTCTCCCTCATTTTTGCAAGGAACTGCTGGAAATTGAAGCTAGGAGCTTGCTTTTCCAACTGTGATACATTTGGCAAATCACTTCTCCTTCATGGGTCCCATTTGTAAGATAAAGGATTGGACTATAATGTTTTAGTTCCTTTCCATCGTAGCCCCTAAGATGGGCTGGTGGTTTTCTATTACTACTTGTATAACATTCTTCAGCTATACCTCAACTTGGTTATTGTTTTTTTAAATTGGTCTTCTGAAAAGTAACTTTTTGATTGGCTGTCTGAAATTCTGTTAGAAAAGTTTAAATTTGAATGCTTTCTGAGTAGGCACTGGCTTTTATGAATACCACAAAAATATCTAGTTTGATATAAGACCATTTGCATATCTTACAAGTGGCCCAGTGTGATAATATTTTACCGATTTCTATTAAAAATGTCAAATAGTCTTTCAAGGTGTGTATTTTCACATGATCAAGTTCATATAAGAATCAACTAATACAAAATTTCTAGAAATGTTTCTTAAAACCAACACCAATGACGTTTCATAGAGGCTGTTTATTGTCTACTACACAGCAATATTTTATAAACATTTTGTTTCATCCCTGAAATAAGATGTAAATATTGACAATTTCTTTTTCAGATGAGGCAATGGATGCAGAATTGGGGCATTTTACCCAAAATGGTGTTTAACTATAGGATTCAAGTTCGACCTAATATAAATTCCTTGTGCACACAGCCAGACATAGAGTTAGATGATCATCAGTCTAAGAGAGAGACAGCTTCAGGCCATGAACCCCTGTAATATGGAGAAGGTAATCGGGCCTATGGAATAGGCCCTCCTGCTTCTGCCTGAGGCACTTCCAAATGCCAGTTGTTCATCATATTGTTGTTATCCACCTATCGCCATTAAAAAGTGAGCTTGAAGAAAGCAAAACAAATGAGCTTTAAAAGTTTTTATTATTCACTCCTTTATATCGCAAGCCTTGAGCAGTGTTGCCCATAAAATAGTACATTCATCAAATAAGGATTTGATAAACTATCTATAGTCTTGGCATACTGAAATTGAGTTTAAGAAATATCCTGTGGGACAGAGTGAAAGGGAATTTAATTTTGATACATCTTGAGTAAGACTTCACAAAGGAGGAGGCATCAAAATTGGATCTAAAAACTATCAGTTTTCATTTGTTGGAAATTCTATGAAAAAGGTTCTTTCAGCAAAAGTCCATGTGACAAGGAAAAGGCAGATACAGGAAATTGCAGGGCGCAGTGTGAGTAAGTTTAAAAGTCACTGGCACTGGGGCCAGTGAGATGCTAGCTCAGTGGTCTAAAGTGCCTGCTGAGGCAAGCTGAGACAGTTTCAGGGGACCGAAGCTTGGTTCCTGGCACCACATGCCTTGCCAGCCCTGTCCTGAGGGTGGACTGAACATGCCAAAAAGATGTTGCTGGCATTGATGAGTTCTTTCTGCACTAGGTTTTCTTCTAGGCCTGTGCTACAGGCCTTGTTTCATTTGATCTGCATAACCATACGGAAATGTTAGTGCTCCACCACCCCCTGGGGGAATGTATGGGGCAGGGAGGAGAGGGAAACAAAAATATCAGTGGGAGTTTATAATTTGGAAAACCTTTCACCCTGAGTTAGGAATACTAACTTCTTCTAGGACATGAAGAATGATTTGGCTTCATCCAGTCTGTGACTGAGAAAGGCGACTTTAATATTAGTGTGATACACAGCTCACAGACTGAAGAAGTCGCTAGTAGGTAGGTAAGTCACAAGACTGTCACCAGTTCAACAATGGTAAGGAAGATTAAGCTTCTCTAAAGAACATGAAAAAGAAAAGTAGTATTTGTGGCTTAGAATTAATGGAATGATAAGAAAGCAGCTCAAGTTTTACTGCGGACCAATCCTTGGATGAGATGCTGCCAGCAACCTAACTTCCTTCCCCTAAGCCTCATCTGCCTAAGGTTTTACCACCTCCCTGGACACCCCAGGCTGAGGGCCAGCCTCTTGCGTCTGAGTCCTTAGAGGCATTCTGGATGCAGACTGTATCATCTGCCTTTCAGGTTACTGAAGTTGTTTTAGAGTCATAAACTGTTTTTTAAATGTATTTAGTACAGGGTCTACAGGGCCTCATTACACAGATCAGACTCATAGTATTCCTCCTGTTTTCAGCCTCCCAAGCACTGGGATTATAAACCTACACCATCATGCCCAGTCTCATTTGCTTTCTCAGTGCACCATGTGGGCAGGGCTGGCATGGCAGGCTGGGGATTGAACCCTGGCCCCTGTATCTGTCTAAGCAGGTGCTTTAGGCCACTGAACTATCTGGCTGGCCCTAGAATCACAAATTGTTGAAATGGTCTCTATAGAACCATAAAGGTCATTTTGCCATTTAGTATTCATTGACCATCTACCATTCATCGACCTATGAGGAAACCAAAGTGTGGAGAGAAAAATATTCTGATCTTCAAAAACATATTTACTTAGTAGCAGAGGTACAGCATTGAAAATATAGATTTGACACTTCAAGATTCAAGAATGTGGATGTAGACATGCATATAGGTGAATCTTGAACCCTGAGAAGTTTACTGAACTAGTTTTCTTTTTTTTTTTTTTTTTTTTACTTTTGCTACACTTATATGAATTGTTGCACTATAGCCCAAAATCTCCCTTCTCCTCCTCCTCCTCCACCTTTTCCTCCTCCTCCTCTTGGAGTACTGAGAACTGAACTCTGGAGCTTGCACTTGCCAAGCAAGCGCTTGTAAAATTGAGCTCCCTGCCCAGTCCCCTAAAGTGCTTCTGTTAGTACTCTACTTGATTTTGTGAAAACAACAACAGAAACAAAATGCACTCTTCATTAAGTAGAGTTTCTTAAAGAAAGTATTGGCTCATCTGGAAGAATGGTTCTTGGGGTGGTAACAAACTGACAGCCCTGAAAACACGAGAGTAATGGCTTTCTTGAGCAGGCAAAAGGGTGCTCTGCTCCCCTGCTTCTGAGCCAGGACAGTGAGGGGTCTTGAGTTTGCATTTGCCTCCAGAACTACCCCCAGAATGTCCAGCTAATTCCTTGCAGTTACACACATACACATTTTTTTTTGTTTTGTTATTAGGCTTCTTTATGTTGTTGATAATATTTCTTAACTGATGAAACTGAGGATGACATATGATGCGTGAGTTATCATCCATTGATTCATGCCTTCTTTTTGGGAAAGGAAATGAATGAAATTTCTATTTGTAAAAGATTAGAAAGTAAATGAAAATATATGTGCAAGTTTTAGCAACCTGGTCTTGACAAGTCCAGATGTTTGTAATATACTGATAATCATTTTACATCATAGTCCAATCCACACTTTCTGAGTGTCTAAAATGAACTCATATATATACTTTTCTGCTTCTTCTTCTTTCTTCTCCCTTCTTCCTCTTCCTCCTTCCCCTTCTTCTGATGACTCATAGTGACCTGTTTCTTTTAATTTGGTAGTTGAATGCTTATCAAGAGCAGGACAACTTAAGAGCACAGAAGAGGAGATTCACTCTCAATCTAAGATTTTAAAAAATCTTGAGATCTAGGAAAACTAAGTACTGCATGAAGAGCATATTCATCTGAATAGAAATTTTTTCTTAATTTCATTATGCCAGTGGAGATATAATTCAATGCTTCTAGCACTGCCTATGGGTATGACAGTGAAGTAGAACTATAAAAAATCATAAGCATACATACGTCTAATAGGGCAGTTATTGTTCTTTCTCCTAGGCCTTCTACAAACTATAGATAAATTCCCATGACTTGTACAAAGAGTTAATGAGGTTATTTCCATAATTATTCATCTTCTTAAAGTTAAGAGAAGCAGGAAGCCACTTCAATTGTCAAAATTAACTGAGACATCAATCAAGAGATCATAGATTTTGAGATAATTCTGTGTTTAAACTCAATTTAGTTTCCACAGGGGGACTGTAACCTGCCTAGGAGGCTTAATTAGGCTAACTGCCTGAAAAACCGCATAAAACTTATGGGTGGGTTCCCATTCAAAATTGGGTTTATGAGCATTCTCAGAGCTCTACAGAAGATGAATGAATGCTCAGAGATCTTCAAATAAGCCTTCTGTTTAGTAATTCCATAAGGGGTCTAGAAGCAGCTTGGAAGGATTGATCTTTTGAAAGTGGTCTTTATATTATGCTTTCCTGTTTGCATACAATAACTTGAGCTTTGAGAACCCAAGAGAGACAGAGTATATTCAGGGAGCTGTTTTTTAAGCTTCAGATAAAAAATGAAACTTGGAATATTCTTTAGGGATGCTAGTTTGTCCTTGTGCATGCTGAAAAATTCAATAAATCAAATATTATTAAGCAGTTTTTATATAAAGTTCCAGGGAATACAGAAATAAATAAGACACAATTTTTATGCTTAGGAATCTTAATGAAAGTGATAGACACATACATAGCAATTATAATAAATAACAAGCTATAATGAAGCACTAATGTATAAATTAACATAAATGAGAGCAGAAGGTACGGGGTGACTAATTCTGCATGATGAGATCAGTGGAGTCTTTGCTGAAAAATCTCTTGTGTAGTTGGATTTTATAGAAGTATTGCAGAAACTAGATGGCCTCACACAAATTCTGGGCCAAATATTAAGATGGCCCATGCCCCACACATACAAATGGGGTATGAAAGCATTATTACTTACACACTCAAGCTGTTCTGAGCACAAAGCAAGATTCCTACACGGGTCAGAAAATGCTTTTGATACCAAGGCAAGGAGATTAGCTTGGGGTTCTATTATGTTTGGGAGCGAGGCCAAAGTGAGAGCGTCTGCTTGGATAAGCACTTGCTGATGGACTCTCCTGTCGGTGCCCAACGAAGGCACATGGATTTTGTTTATCAGCTTGCCAATATAAGGCTTATAAGGGAAAACAGGTAGGATGGAATTTGAAAGCAGTCAGTAGTCAAGCATCAGAAACAGACTCACACTCTTCATTTCATCCAGGTTTCTCTGGATTCCACTTCATAGGGGCATAAAATAGTCCCACATTGTCAGTTTGATTTGACACATAAAAGGTTTTAGATAATTTATGATAGTCAAAAAAATGTTGTTCCAGTCATCTTTCTAATAGGTGATGCCTTAAAGTGGCAGCAAGCAGGTGCTGGGCCTGCCGTGCCAGCCCTGCCCCTGGGGAACGCTGAGATAGCAACTGAGCCTGGACGCGGGGGCGCGTGCCTGTAATCCCAGCTCTTGGGAGGCTATAAACAGGTGGATCACTAGGAATCTGATCTAGTAGTGAGACCGTGAACATCCTTTAGACCCTTTCCTAAAATACAAAACAAACAAACAAAAAAAAAAAACCCCAAAACCAAACCAAAATAAAACAAACAAACAAAAAGGGCAGATAATGTCACCAGAGAATCAAGGCTGAGAAAACACATTCTGCCTGGACTGTGTCCTGTCTGACTGCATCGCCAGCGTAATCTTCCTCTGCTTTGTACCTCACCCTACTGCTGCCACCTGTTCCCTGACTTCCTTATTCTGCTCATTCACCGTCTGCTTCTCTCTGGTAGTTCTTTCCATTGTATGGGAAAGTTCCACCACCCAAACCACAACAAGCGCAGTCCCTCAGCACAAGAGCTTTTTGTGTCCTCGGACTCTGAAGTGCCTCCCCTTCAGAATGTTGTTCCCTGGTGCGTTCTGAGATCTTTAATCCTAATGCTCTAAATTCTAACCATAGCACCTTGATTTCACATAGTTTTGAATCTCTTTCTTCTTGGAAGTCTGCTCTTGATCCTTTCTCCTCCCTTATATCCCCATATGACACTTTGCTGTAGTTTTACCTCATTCCAATGTAATATGTATTATTGGATACAACTATTTCATTAATTCATTCACATGCCTCTAATATTTATTTGATTAACTACTGAGGGTCAGTAGTTAGTTAGACAGTAGAAATAAGGCTTTGAAAATAAATGATGTTTAAATTTCATTTTGGAGTGTATAATTTAGAAGAGGAAGATAGATAAAAAGTAAATAACCGCCATTTGCCAGAAAGAATACGGGCTATGGGAAAATATCAAACAAGGTAGAGGGCTACCAAGCACTAGGAATGGAGTTGTTTAGTGCATGCCCTAATGAATCAGTATGGATGACCTCACCAGTAAGGTATAAGTTGGTCAGAGACTTGAGGAAGACAGGGAATAAACTATAAATCTCAAGAGAAGTGGTTTCTGGGAGGGGGAAAAAAGAAGATATATAAGCTCAGAGTCAGGGGATGCTTGATGTGTTTGTAAACATGAGAGGAACTGTGCTGTCTGAAGCAGAGTGAATAACAGAGAGTTCAGGGGCCAGGGAGATAGCTCATCAGTCTAAGCACCTGCCTGGCAAGCGTAAAGACCTGGGTTTGATTCCCAGTACCCCTTGCAATACTAGCCCATGCCAAGCTGGCCACTGAAACCAGGCATGGTGGTGTATGCTTGTAATCCCAGCACTGGAGAGGCTGAAACAGGAGGATCACTATGATGCCAAGCTGCATAGTGAAACCCTGTGTCAAATAAATAAATAAAAGATAAACAAAACAAAAGAGTCCAGAAAGACATGTGCTACCCAAAAGGTAGGTGGAGACAAGAAGCACACAGCAATACAGAAGGTTTGCAAAGATAGATAGAAGATGATAGAATTCAACTCGATCTGATTCTGGTTGCTGTCTTACTGATCTTTGCATTTTGTTCCTGACTTTTTTGATTCATCTTTCATTTTGTTTAATAGATCTTTCACCAACTTCTAAACATGCCTCAGTATTGCTTTCCTAGTAAAGACATCATAAACCAAAGTATTTTGCTACCACATCTTTCCTTCCTGTGATAACTCTGCCTCTCAAGAAGGAGCACAATTTACAGTCTCCTCGACACATGCAGTTCTCTCATGCATTCTTCAATCTATATAATCATATTATACAAACTGAACTGCTGGTGTCAAGGTTACAGCTAAATTTGAAGGACATGTTTTAGAACTAATTCTACTTTACTCTGCTTCTCAGTGTGTGAATTATTGACTACTCTTTCCTTGAAATTCTCCTCTGTTGGATTTTAAGGCATGCTGTGTTCCCCAGAGATAAATTTTGGGATCTTCTCCTTCACATTCTTTTCTCACAAAAACTTTCTCTTCCATGGCTCTAGTTGCCATATATATGCTGAAAAGGCCTTAATATAGTATGTATTTCTAGGTCAAGTTGCATTGGCAAAATTTAGTTCCAGCCCATGTATCAAAGTTCTATTACTCTCTTGAATATCTCAAAGGTACTTGAAATTCATCATATCCATATTCTTTTCTTTTGTAGCACCGGTCATTTCTATTTCTTTCTCTTTATTCCCCAAGTACTCATGAAATCAAGAGACAACCAAGTTTTCAAACTCAAGTTCAAATGGTCACTGAATCCTGGTAATTCTTCACACAGCAAATCTCATCAGCTCTCTGACTGAAATCTACAAGGCTAAATTCTTATTTGTCCTTTCAAACTTTTCAGTTATCCAATCTCAGCTGATTCTTCAGATCTAGTCCCTTGTCTTACACTGTAGCAAACAGCCTTCTTTCCTGCCTCCCCAATCAGTGTCCACACTTCTTTCAAGCGCTTAACATATTGTTTGGTGATTACTTCAAGAAATATCTTTTAAGATTGTGAGCAACTTGAATGTAAAGACTATGTCATTGTCATTTTTGCATCTGTAGTTCTTCTTGCAGTTCTTGACGTAGTATAGATGTTGAGAACATGTTCTTGTTTTAAACAATGAATAGAATTGACAGTTGACATTTGATAAAGGATGAGTGAACTTTTATAAGGTAGAGAACAATGTGTGAATCACAATTCTAATAGTATCAAATGACAGAAACTCTAGGTAGTTCATAGAATGAAAGATGTATGATCAATTGTCACTAATATAACACACAAGGCAGTGTGGGGCCTGGGTATGGGACCCAGGGCCTTCGACATGGTCAGGATCTTTTCATTTTTACTGTTACCTGTTTTACTCTCTTGGCTCTATCCTCTGGGGAAGGCATATGTTAGGAGCCTAGAAACAGATGTGCCTGGAGTCTTCAAAGACAGAAAGTATACATGTTAGTGGCAGGGCCTTGGGTGTAACCATCATGATGGAGGATGATGCCCAGCCCACCTCATGCCATTTCCATTCTTGGGCCAATGGTGTTACCTGGGAACTTGGATTTGGTGGCCTGAAGGTAGTTTGTAATCAGGTTATATAACTAAAGTGACAAAAAAGAGAGTGATTTCTTAAGGTGATTGATAACACCTCAATCAAGGAAGACTTCTTGGCTGATATTATATTATATACTTATTTAAACTAGCAATACTAGCTAAGTTTTTCTAGTATTTATTTTGTAAGAGACACTAAATCATTTAAGCACATGAATTTTTCTCTCTGAAATTTCTTTTCTTTTTTTTGTATTTTAGGGAAGGGTGTAGAGGGTGTTCAGGGTCCCACTACTAGATTGGGCTTGTTTCCCCTGTTTATCATCTCCCAAATATTGGGATTATAGGCACATGCCACCACACCCTCAGTGAGCCCCAGGGGCTGGGCCAGCATGGCAGGCCAGGGGATCAAACACCTGGCCCCTGCACCTGCTTGCAGGCACTTAAATCCACTGATTTATTTGGCCAGCCCTTAAATATATTCTTTCCTTCTTTCTTTATTTGTTTATTTATTTTTTGGTGGTACCAGCGATTGAACTCGGAACCTTGTGCTTGCTAGGCAAGCGCTTATTCTACTGAGCTATCTCTCCAGCCCTCTCTGAATTTTTATATTTACCCTAGCAAATAAAAGTTTTAGTAGAATTCTTTATCTGTAATAAGTTCTTTCATGATCATTGAAGACTGGCCCTTTTAGGGTTCTACTTACTCACATAATCACACATAATCACACATAGAGACAGGTGATTCTAGGATTGATTTTACTCCCAAAGCTACTAAGACTGTTGAGTTTTCTCCAGTTCTGTTAGATATCTATTCATGATCATAAATGGCTACCACAGTTCAAGGTTCACATTTTCACACAGCCTATTAAAATGTAAGACAAAAATGGAGGATTTTCCTTTTAGGAAAATAAAAATGTTAACAAGAAGCACCTCAATCAACCTTCTTTGAGAAGTGACAGGAGCAGTCTGAGTGATTCCCCTTTAACTAAGACAGAATTTGTAATGTAAAAAGGCTTTGCCCTTTAGTCTCTCTCTACTAAGGAAACAAAATATTTCTATATATTACCGGCATTTTTTTCCTTGCATGTCAGTGGCCAGAACAGGGCTGCATGCCTTGTCCCAGATCCATTCCTGGCAACTAGGAATTGTTTGATGTCATTGGTATGAATTAAACATAGAGAAGTAGTGTAGACAGGAGACAAATGAGCTCATCAGGGTTCTCCAACTCTGTGGGTTTAAGGCCAGAGTGCAACAAGGAATGCTACTAATTATCTCCTCTGAGAGTAGTCAGATTTGATAATTCACTCTGGTTTGCATTTTTTTTTGATCAAACTTCAGTTTAATATAGTAAAGATCTTTAAATATATATTAGATATTATGCTAAGCAATATAGATACAAGATAAACCAAGAAGTCCTTCATTTCAGGGGACTTAAAATACTAAAGATGATGTATGTATCTGCTATTGTATACTTGAGTTAATTTTTCTTAAAGCTTCTATTTTATCTCAATATATAACTTTTTAAAATAATAAAATTGAAAAAAAATTGACCAAGTAAGAATGGCATACCAGAGCTTATTTTCTTTTTCCTTGCTCTTTAAAACTGTGAAAATTCAGTTGCTAGTTAGCAAAACTGACAGTCTTTTTCATGGTCTTTGAGCAAGAAAGTATTAATTAGACATGGAAAAGACATTGTTCCCTTAGTGTGTAACCTAGAGGATGGTTGCTACAATTTAGGGCAGGGATGGAGTTGGTGATACATGTTGCTCCTTGAAATACCCTGAAACAGAGATGTATAGGTCTTACTTGCCAGATATAGTTAGTCATGAGATCAATCTTTGTCTTTTTTTGTGTGTTTTAGAGAGCAGGGTGGGTCTACAGGGTCTCACTATGTAGATTGCACTCATAGTGAGCCTCCTGTTTTCAACTTCCTAGCTGCTGAAATTACAGGCATGTGACACCACTCCCCGTCTCTTTATATTAATTTTATTGAGAAAGACATAGCATTGAGATAGTCTCAAAACAGGTTAGTAGGAGAGTTGCAATAATTAATATATTGCATATTGTCTTCATAGTAGTTATTCATAATACAAGACACAGACATAATATCTTTCTTTTTCTTTTTTCTTTCTTTCTTTTCTTTTCTTTTTTTTTTGGTGAAACCAGGGATTGAACTCAGGCCCTTGTGCTTGCCAGGGAAGCGCTTATTCCCCTGAGCCATCTCCCCGGCCCCCAGATACTATGTCTTGTCTAAACACTGTTAGTACCAATTGTACTCCCAGTCTGAATCACTGACTCAGTACGCCCCGGAGTGGGGCTGGCACGGCAGTCCAAGGATTGAATCTCCAACCCCTGAGTCTGCCTAAGCAGGTGATTTAATCTGCTGAGCTATCTGGCCAGTCCAATCTCTGACTTTTAAATTTTTTCTGTTCCTCCAGTTTAATACATAAACATACAATATAATATTACCAACTGCATCCATGTCAACCCTTCCAACTAGTGGTGCCACTGAGATACATAAAATACAGGTTTTCCGTTGTGTTTGCAGACATTGACCCCAGCTACATTTTTATTTAATAGATTATTTTAAATCTCCATAGGACTCATCAATACACTGAAAAGCTTCAGTCTAATTGAGGAGAACCACCTACATTACATTCAATATATAGAGTCCAGCAAAAACATGTGTACACACTTCAGGAAAAGAAAAATAGTATGGTGTTTGTTCAACAGATGTCATTTTCCCTCTCATGGGAAACTCCAGAGGATGTCATACGTCACAGAAAACTTACTACATGGCTGAAGTTACCTAGGCCGCAGCCCGCAACACTAGCTCATGGCCACAGCTTGGAGCACCTGGTAATTGAGAGGCTGCAGGCAAAGTCTGTTCATCTCCTGATGTCTGGTTAAGGTTAGCTGTTAATCGCTAGGCAATCTTATATCACATATTACTAACTTTGCAAAAGTATAAAAAATAAAAAAGGACCATTTTGTTATGAGAAAAAAAGAAAAAATATATGTTTACACAAGATAGTTAGGATAGATATACACCTACTTTCTCTTAGTTCATCTAGAAGAAAGATTTGCACTGGTATTATTCAGATATCATGTCTGCATCTTGTCCTCTGAATAATTACTACAAAGACAACAATATTCAAGGTATTAATTATTTTATCTGTCCTACTAACTTGTTTTGAAACTATCTCATTGCTCTTTTATCTTTTTTTCTCATAAAAATGAATACAAAAAAGAATTAAAAAATTAATATAAAAATATGAGCTGGGCCTGCTTGCCATCACAGAATACAGAGGCAAGAGGATTGTAAGTTTGGGCTTTGCTTGAGCAAGTTAGCCTGTTAACAAGACCTTGTTTCACTCAAAGGCCTTGGGTCGAATCCCCAGCCCCACTGTATGCAGAGTCCATCAAACAATGTGTACATACTTCTTTAGGAAAAGAAAACCTTATGCAAATCCTTTAAGATGCCTACTACTTTTATGTGCAGAGCTGACAGCCCTTTTCTCATTTCTCTCATGACTTCTTCTACCTTTTGCTCTTCTTTCTCTTCTCTGTTGCCTATTAGTTTAAAACACTTGCAGGACTCTCCTATCTTCTTCTCTTTCTTCCAGGTAACCAGACCCACTATTCTGATTCTAACTATCCTTGATAGCAGGGGAAGCCAGGAAATTAATGTGTGAATTGTATCACTGCAAAGAATAGGAAATGATGGGGCCTGTGATAAATTAGAAATAACTAAAGACACTTAATGTTATACTTCAAGAAAAAATAAACCCAGTAAAACCTCTCCATGCTGAGCCAAATGAGCAGCTCTCTAATTAATTGAGCCCTTAGTGTCTGACTTATTACACTCAACTTCCAGATCTGCGAACTCTAATTGACCTCTTGTCAAAGCTTTAATTTCACATAGAAAACTGTCCACTAAGTGAGAGTACTTCTCAAAATTCAGAAAATTTTAGTATAATCTGAGAAGGCTTTAAAGAGTTTGCTGTTATCCCCAGTCTGAATTGACCCTAATTTCTAAAAGAACTCACTAAAATTTTGAGGGATTTTTAAAAATTAAGATAATGGAAAGTAACTCTTTCCCTGTAGGATAGTTTGGTATTTTGATAGTGTCTGTTATCAACCTGTACTCACACATTTTAAAGGATAAAAAGCCTGAAAAATCAAAATCTTTTTTTGGTTTAAGAACTTTCCAAAATTTTCTCTAGAAACTTTTGGTTAAAAAATGAGTATGGCTGGAAACATCACTGGCATATGTGGGCTCACAGTCTCAATAAATGAATTCCTTATTTTCCCTTAGAGCTAAAACACTGGCTGTATGAGTATTCCATGAACAGGGTTCAACAATTTGTCTTTAGAAAGCTATTTGCAGTGTGTGACTACACAGGGGTTACATTCTTCAGAGGCACAGTCTACAGGAGCAACGTCATCAAATGTCACAACCCATTTTTAACAGTGAACCTCGAGATAGAGACCTACTTAAAAGCAACTACAAGGAGCTAATTCTGTGGTGCACACCAGTAACACCAGATATTCAAGAGGCTGAGACAGAAGGATTGCAAGTTAAATAGCCTGGATGACTTAGTGAAAAGCTGTCTCCAAATTTAGCAATGTAAAAACAAGACTGGAATATTCAGCTCAGTGAGGAGGCCCTGGGCTCTGTCTGCAGTAATAACACAACAAACCAAATAAGTAAGCAAACTAAAAAACATGAGAAGTTGGGTTATGCCAGAACTTCGGGCTATGCCAATTTGTTTCATGTGTTTATTTTTTAAGATAACATTGAGGAGAATATAGTTACTGCTTTTTTTAAATAACATTTATTAAAATTTTTTAACACACAGTTTTTCATTTCACTTAGTATTATATATGGACATAGCACAGTGCAAAGGCTATGAGTTCAGTATGCAGCACTCCAAAAAGGAGGAAAAGGAGGGAGAAGAGAAAAAGAGGAGGAAGAAGAGGAGAGGAAGGAGGAAGGGGAAGAAGAAAAGAAGAGAGATGAAAGGAAGCAGGAGGAGGTAGGTAGAAGGAGTTCTTACAAACAAGGCCCTAACACCATTTTTGAATTGTGGGATTAGAAACATTTAATACAATAAAGATTAACTTTTCCATCTTGACACTGGATTAACTGGTTCCCAAATACATTTATTTGAAAGAGACATTCACCCTGATTGTATCTTCATCCCTCTTTTTTTTTTTAGCAAGCCCTGTGACTGCGTCATTCTTGTGGTCCATTAATCTCTTGCTGTGTTCCCCTGAAATTGTGTTGGTTATAAGCAATCATAAGCTGTCAGCTTTGAAAAGCTAATATTTGTTAACTTCATAGGCATGAAAAAACTACTGCTAACTGAGGTTGTTAAAAAGTCAGATTAAATGTTAATTGATGCAAGGGCCCAAAGCAGTAGAGCACTTAAAAGTTTGGATGCAAGTCCTACATTTATCAGACTTGACAAATTATCTTGAATGGCTTCCACAGATATCTGGTTTTATATTTCTCTCAAAACCATTCTCTACATAAGCATGTCACAATTAAAAAAATGGTTGAGATAGTGCTCTTGCTAGGTTTTACATATCATATGAAGCCATAGGCAAGATTCTGATTCTATTGTGTGTATTTACAATGTTTTATTTTTAAGCAATGTGTTGGTCTAAGAAGAGAATAAAGAACAGACTATCCTAGAAATTTACATAAGGAGAAAACATGCACACTCTTGGGGAATCAAAGAGAAGATTCTTTCTTAATCATTTCATACATATAAATTACTGAAATTTGCATAAATGCTGAAGTGTGAATTGTTGCCCTTAAAAAAAAATTCAGTTCCTTTCAAACCGTTGCTAATTATTCTTGGCAAATGTGGTGAAGTTAAAGGCGCAGAAAGTCACTGATAGGCCCTGGCTGTCTTCCCCCAGAATACTGATAGAAGGCACGGTTAGCTTGGATTCTCTTGTTTGCTAAGCTAGGCAGATTCTGTAGAGTAGGCTTGTTTTCTTGAATCTTTGATTATGAGTAGACTATGAAAAGGAAACATTCTGACTCTAGAAACATCCCCCATTTTCAGAAAAGGATATTTGATCACAGACCTATTTTTGCCTGTAATGTATTTCTTCGTTAGAACTGAATTTTGGATTCAGTTTCGTTCCCTGTAAATGTGCTATGTTTCTTGCAAATTATTTATGAAGAAGTGACAATTATACTAAAATAAGGAACCCAGGCCTTTTGAAGTACACTTAGTGACTGTGCTGCATACAGAATATTATGTACTTTGTATGAAGAATTTCCATGCCACAAAGATAGAAATTTCTATACACACTCACTTTCAGGGCAACGTGAATAGTTTTTATATTTCTCTCAGGACTGTTCTTTGTCCTGAGACCAATGTGTATTTACTAAATTTATAAGACATATTTTTTCTTAGCTGCTTCATTGATTTTGACAGCTTAGCACTGACCTATTCTGAACCGTATTGTTTCCTGATAGAGTCTTCTTTTTATCCGTTAGAAATTTATTAGAATTCATACTCTTCTCCCAAGTAGAAAGACTTCAGTGAGGCACTGTCTTTACTGGAAATTAGTTTGACAGCTCTAAAGCTACTAGGGAAAAGAAGTTTGTGTTTGAACGTAAGCACTGAAAAATTAAAATGTATTCAATAGGTATTACTGAGTGAGCACATTGTACTTTACCAAGTAGAGTACAAAAATTAATCTAAGATACTATTATTATGGTTTAGCTCTCTCTCCTTGATGGTTGTTTAACCATCTTAACTTTAAGTAATAAGCACCTTATTTTAATTAACTAATTTTGTTAGCATCCATATTATTCACCATAAGAATAGACTATTATGGCTGCTTTTGATATTGGATAATATAATATGATATAATAAATGTATATTTGATGTATGTCTCATTTCCTGAATCAAAATTCCAAAAACCTTTGTATATTAGTACTGGTAATCTTTTATTCTAATATTTTGTCTCTGACTCGGGTTCATGATATTAATTCATAAAAACCCTATAATTTCCAGACTAATAGGCACATGTGACACAGCTTTCAAATCTCTTCAAATTTCCTGGATTATTGGAAAAGTTTCTTGCAAAGAGGCGAGTGGGTAGAATTTGGATCATCTTAGAGTGGACATGGTTACAACAGCATTAATCATGAGAGTAGTGGCTAGAACTTGCAGTCCAACACTCTGACTTCTGGGGAAGGCAGAGAGACTGAATGTTGAGCTCACCAGTGTCCAGTGATGCAGTCAGTTACACCTACATAATTAATAAAACCCCCAAAGGGCAAGGTGTCCAGATAGCTGAATAAGTTGGAGTGCTGGAAAGGTGCTGTGCCCTGGGAGGACATGGAATATGCGTCACTCTCTCTGATCTTGTCTTGTATATCTCCTAATCTGGCTATTCATTTATGTACTTTAATCCTCTGTAATATATATGAGGCCCAAGGGAAGATTTTCATGGTGAAGCCTCCAGATTAAAGAACACAGGTGCAATATGTCAGCAACAACACCATGAAGCATGGAGCAAAACAGAACGTAAGAGTGTAAGAGCAGCCTGTGTCTTTATGTATGATTCTTATACAGATTGTTATCACATACTTATATTCTTGTATCATGCCATAACCAGTGCATGCATGCTAACCTGTGCTCAGTCATGACTGTATAACTGTATCCCATTATGGGTCTGCAGTAGACAATCAGGGTCATATCCTCAGGTGTCCTTAGATGCCACTGAGCTTTGAAGCTGTCCAAGTTGTTCTTTACAATATCTATTACAATAAATGGATAAAAATGTCAAATGTACTTACTTCTATGAGTACACCTAGAAGATTAATTGAACATGAAGAGGGAGTTATGGAAAACATGATTTATAACCTATAACATCAGAATTGGAATTCAAACCTGAGACTTGTGATTGACAGCTGAAGTAAAGGCAGTCTTCAAAGATCATGTCCTTAACTGCTGGGATCAGGTGCTATTTCCAGGTATATAGTGCTGGAAGTGAATTAGATCATGAAATATACTGCTGGTGTCCAGCAGAAAAGTATTTAGTTGGTGTACTAGGAAAATATTAACAATTTTTCTGCACATAGATGTGTTGAATATTGTACTATTTGAGAAAGTAGAAAGAAAAACGAGTGTATATTTTCTTTCAAGGACACCAAGAAGTTGTGCCTCTACCTCATTCCAAAGAGACAATGTAAGGTAGCATCTAGCTCCAAGGTCCTGATGTCTTCATGATGCAGTTTTCTCTTTTCAGAGTTGGGTTTGGCTCCATAATATATAGAGGTTTTGAGACAAAAAACAAACAAACAAACAACCAAACAAATCGTAGCATTCACAGCCTCCACATACCATTTACGGTTCCAAACCTCTCTTGATTACTTTCTCATTGATGGATTAAAATGCCTAGATACTGGGTCTGAGAGATAGCTTGGCAGTCTAAGTGCCTGCCTGCCAAGTGCAATGACCCGGGTTTGAGCCCTGGTATCATGTTCCATGCAGGGCCCAGAACCCGGATGCGCAGTGCTGGTACTGAAACTGAGCCTGTAATCCCAGTGCTGAGGAGGATCACTGTAAGTTTGAGCTCATAGTGAGAACCTGTACTAAATAAATAAATACCCAGCATTCACAAATTGAAGGAGGTAAGGCTTATTTTAGCTCAGTGTGATGGTTGCAGTCTGTAGGTGACTGTCTGCAAGGCGTGTCAGCATGGTAGAGGAGAAGCACTCCACAGCATGGCAGGCAGGAGTAAGCAAGTTGTAGTGGCAAACTTCCCTTCATATTCCCTTCAGTATACAAGCCACCCAGAGCTGGGGTGGCTCAGAACTGTGATAAGAGATGTATTGGGCTGGGGATATAGCTCCACAACTTAAGTGCCTGCCTTAACTTGGGCAAGGCCCCAAGTTGAATCCCTAGTACCACGAAAAAAAAAAAAAAAAAAAAGAAAGAAATTTATTGTCACACACCTTTAATCCCACTATCACATACCCTAGATATGGATACCTCCAAAGAGTCCCATGTATGAGTGCATGAGGCTTTGGGTGGACATCTAGGTGCAAGCAATAACACCTGGAATACAATGGGAATCTTGCATGATACCACTACACCAGCGGTGCTGTTACACCTGGAATACAATGAAGACAGAGAAAACTTCTTTATAAGCTGCTATGACCAGAATACGATATTGGGAAAGACAGTTTTCTCTGGTCAACAACATGAATGATTTCTAGTAGCAGGCACAATGAAGACTATTGAGCCAGTAGAAGACATTTATCAAGTTTTGATTCTGCTTTCAGAAGACAACATTGTTTAAGAAATGTTGTCCATGCCTGTCAGTTTGATCAGATGAAAAATTTCTTTTTTATTTATTATTTTTATTTTTTCTCATTAACTTTATTGAAAATCAGTCATTATATAGCATATTAAAAATTTTAGACAAATATTGAAATGTGAAAGATATGAGATATAGAGTGAATTTTAGAGAAATATTTCTGAAATGAATACATAGCATGAGAATATAATAGATTGTGAAGTGTAAATAAATTATTTACAAACTTAAATGAATACAACAATAAAAATTATCTAAAATAAAAATGAAGAAGAAATAATTTGCAGATCAGTCATATAATAGTTCACCCGTGCCAAAATCAAGAAACTTATGTTCATGCAATTAGAATTCTCAAAGTAGAAAGGGGTAGGCAATAAATATTTAAAGATCTAAAATTTCTGAATTTAGTTGAAATTATAGCACATTTCCAAGAAAAATGAATCTTTTGCACAATAAATGTGAATAAAATCATACTGAGATATAGAAAACTAAATTGTCCAAAACTATTTGTAAAGAAAAAATCATTAAAAGCATGTACAAAAAAAGTTAGCAATGAAAGAACAAAATTAAATAGCATCTTATTCCACTTTAGACAAAAAAGAGCAAGTGGATCAGAAACTAGATTAATTCATTCAAAGGACTGAAAAAAGATCTGTCCTCATTGAATTTTTTTATTAATTTCATTGAGAAACGAATAGCAATGAGACAGTTTCAAAATCGATTAGTGGGACAGTTTCAGTAATTAATACACTGCATATTGTTGTCTCTGTGGTGGTTATTCATAGTACAAGATTCAGACATGATATCCTGTCCAAACACTATTAGTACAAATTTTTCTTCTCATTGAATTAAGAGAAAGTAGTTGTATACCTATCCTATCTATTTTGTATATAAGGATTAAAATATGGTCCTTCATTTGCATCCCTTTCTTTGTTTAGTTTTGTCACAGACAGGTATTCCATTACCATTTAAATATTGTAGGTATGTGAATTTAGCAAAATAATCCAATATAATCCAGTAGTCCATAACAGTAGTGAGTTATCCATAGGACTGCCCATGTCAGAAGTTATTGACTTGAGCCTTGTATAGCCCCCCTCATTGAATTTTATACTTATCAAATATACCTTTGAAAACTAAAAGTAAAATATTTTCCAGTTATACAGCATGACTCAAAATATTCTGATACCTCTATGTAGCATTTATAGAATAACAAAGACCATAATCCAGAAGGCAAGAGAATTTGCTGGATGGTCCTGGATAAAGAATAAAGAGCTCTCAAAATGGCAGTTATGTAGGGCTATGTAAAATATAATTATATTTGATGAATCCATTTAAAAAGTCATTGAAGATTTCCACAAAAGAGTTTCAATCTTATGTCAGGTTGTCTACATAATATATACATACATCTCTCTCTCTCTCTCTCTCTGTGTGTGTGTGCATGTGCGCATGCATGCACGTGCATGTGAAAAACAAGGAAGGAATAATATAAAGTCAGTTGAAAATGGAAATATACCTTTTAAACTTTCTAATACTAGGAGAAAATATCATATCAATTTAGAGTACTCCCATTGTTTTTGAATAGGTTAAAATACATAAAAATATCAAATAAGAAAGGGTTTTCAATATAGTAAAGAATTACTAAGAATAAAACATAACATGGGGCATGTGTATGGGAACTCTTACCCACTCGCCACACCCAAGACCCCTCTCCAGCCAGACTCTAGGTCTTGTGCCAGGCCTCCTGAAGAAGCTTGCAGCAGAAGTCCCTGTGGAGAGGCTAGGAGCCAGACCCACACAAATAATCCAGGAGATAAATACCTTGTCAGAGTGGCACAGCAGGCTCAACTCTATGAGCTGCAGCAGGAAGAAGCTGAGCATAGCAGCCAGACAAAACCTGGGCACATGTGGACAAGTTCAAAGTTTGTTGGTCCAGACCTGGTAAGCTGAGACACTTTGCTGGACCCAGATCTATGAGTGTCTTCTCTTTTTTACTCTTGATCTACAAGGGGGGCAACAGGTAACCAGTTGAACAAGTCTGCCTGGAAGACTCCAGGTATGTCAAGGGGAAGGGATTAGACAGAACTTAGGGTAACTAATTTAAATACAACTTCCCAATTTAATATTTGCTTAGCTTCTCAGACATAATGTTTGCTCTTACTGTCTAAAATACAACCCACTAGCTACAAGAGTTTGTCAGTTACTAAATATCGCTACTCATTATTAGTGTTCTTAATTGTAGCTCTGTAAATACAAAACTTAGACTGACTTAACCATATAATCTCTTGGGTAAGAATTTCAGTAGGTGCTAAGGTTGTAATTGCACCAAAGCTCTACACCAATGGTCAGAGGACAGTATTATACAAAATGACAAAGAGAAGGAGCAAAATGCACCTCAGATCTGAAGCCTACCCAGAACAAATGCAAGGGATACTAGTACAGAAGAAATTGGGAAATGTTTGAGCACAGCTGAAATGTCTGAATCAATAGTCTGAAGTAAAGAAACAATTGCAGAAAGGTATACAGGAAATCAGATGAGAAATAACCTCTGAAATAAGAAATCTCTGAATGAATAGCATTTGTAGTAAAGAATCAACTGCAGAAACATAGAGGAAATCAGATCAGAAATAGTCTCTGAAGGAAAAAAGAAATGATAACTATAATGAAAGAAATAATAACAGCTTCTATGACACTGATAGAAAGTTAGAGGAGAATATAAAAACAATGGAAGCCTTGAATGAGCGATATAGGAAAGAAATAGATTGCATAAAATGGAGTCAAAGAGATATAGAGGAATTTAAAATCTCAATCACAAGCTTGCAAAACAGTTTGATTGAAAGTGAAGATAGTTTCAGATCTTGAAGACACTATTGCAGCTGGTAAAAAGGTAAGAAAAGATGTCTTAAAAACAACTAGGACACAGGAAAAAATAATTCATCGTCTGCAAGATGATGCAAAGATGAACAACGTGAGACTAATAGGCATCAGTGAGAAAGAAGAAGTCAATACAAATGATACCAAAAGAATGTGGACAGAAGTAATAGCACAAAACTTCCCAAATATGGGGAAACAATCTGACATTCAGGAAACTGAAGCATATAGAACTCCAAACAACATCAACCCAATTAAAAACTCACCCAGACATATAATAGTCAACATCTCAGAAGTCCAGCACAAGAACAATATACAAAAGTCACTAGAGAGAAGAAAAAGATCTTATTTATTTATTTAGTATTTAGGACAGGGTGTACAGAGTCTCACTGCATATATCATTCTCTTAGTGATCCTCCTTTTTTACAGCCTCACAAGTGTTGGGATTACAGGCACACAGGACCATGGCCTGTCTCAATAGCCCTCTGAGCATGCCATGGAGGCAGGGCTGGCATGGCAGGCCTGGGGATCAAATTTCCAGCCCCTGCATCTGCCTAAGTAGGTGCTGTAATCTGCTGAGCAACTTGGCTGGTCCTCAGATCGCATTAAAAGGAAAACCCATCAGAATATTGGCAGACTTCTCTTCACAAAACGTGATGTCAAGAACAGCATGCAGCAGAGTGCTTCAAGTCTTGCAAAAAAAAAACAAAAAAAAAACAAAAAACAAATTCCAGCCTGGCCTACTATACCCTGCAAAACTCTCTTTGAAGTTTGATGGAAAAGTAAAATATTTCCATGAAAAAGAATAACTAAAGAATTTCATTATGACAAAGACACCCCTACATGGACTACTAAAAGATATTCTAGAGAGGCACCAAAATGACCGGAATTCCAAAATTGAGAACAGAAAGAAACCAGAAAATAGAAAAAACAATTAAACAGGAAAAAAAGCGATAAACAACAGTAGGTAAATTACATGTCAATCATAAGTCAACATGGCTGAATTATAACAATCAAGATAAATGGACTCAATTCACCAATTAAAAGAAATAGACTGGCACAATGAATTAGGAAACAAAATCCAACAATATGCTGTATACAAAAGATATGCTTAACTCATAAAGAAATTCATAGATTGAAAGTCAAAGGGTGGAAAACCATGTTACACGCCCTAGCACCTTAGAAAAAAATAAGAGTAGCAAACCTATTCTCAGAGTCTCAACTTCAAACCAATAATGATCAAATGAAATAAAGGGCCATTATATACTGGTTAGTGGAAAAATCCAAGAAGAAGAGGTAACACTCATAAATATGTACGCACCAAAAACGGGAGCACTCAACTGTATAAGATACATCATAATGGACATGAAAAATCTAACACAGTATGCCACAATCATAACAGGAGAACTTAACACCCACTTATCCCTAAAATATAGTCAAGTAGACAAAAAACTTAGGAAAGAAGTAGGAGAACTGAGCCAGAATTTAGAAGAAATGGACTAAATGGAAATATATAGAGTGTTCTACACAACCACAGCAGAATACACAGTTTTTTCAGCTACACATGGGTAATTTTCTATAATAGACACATACTAGTCCATAGGTCATGCTTAAGTATATGCAAGAAAACAAATTATCCCATGTATATTATCTGACCACAGTGCAATGAAACTGGAAATAAATGACAAAAGAGACCAGAAAAACCTCATAAATACATGGAAAGTAAAAACACCCTCCTCAGCAACCAATGGGTCACAGATGAAATTAAAGAATATCTACAGTTGTAAGAAAATTCAAGTACAACTTATCAGAATTCATAGGAATCAATGAAAACAGAGGGAAACTTATAGCTCTGAGCTCATATCTTAGGAAAACAGAACGGTGAGAAATAACCTAATGCTGCAACTTAAACATCAAGAAAAGGAAGCGAAAACCAAACTCAAAGCTAGACTAGAGGAAATTATAAAAATTAGAGCAGAAATTAACTCAATCTAAATGAAGTAAACAGTTCAAAGAATTAACAAATCAAAGAGCTGATTCTTTAAAAGATAACATAAAAATGATAAGCCCCTAGCTAACCTCATCAAAAAGAGGAAACAAAAAACTCAAATATAAACAATAAGCAATGAAAACAGACCCAGTGGAAATTCAGAAAATCATCAACAGCTACTTTGAGAATCTTTACTCTCACAGAATAGTAGACAGAGAAGAAATGGACAGATTCCCAGAAAGGTATAAATTATGGAAGTGGAATCAAGAAGATATTAAGAACTCTCAATAATCCACTGACAGCCAATAAAATACAAAATGTACTAAAAAACCTACTGACAAGGAAAATTCCATGTCCTGATGGATTCACAGCTGAATTCCACAAGAGATTTACAGAAGAAATAATCCCAATGCTCCCAAAACTCTGCAGTGAAATTGAAAAGGAAGCAATCCTCCCAAAATCATTCCTGGAGGCAAGTATTAGACTTGTAGCAAAACCAGGGAAAAATGCAACTAAAAAAGAGAACTAGAGGCAAATCTCCCTCATGAACATAGATACAAATATGCTCAATAAAATCCTAGCAAATGGAATACAGCAAATCATCAAGAAGATTATACACCATGAGCAGGTAGGATTCATCCCAGGGATGCAAGGATGGTTCAGTGTTCACAAACCTATAAATATAATGGTCTATATCAACAGAGTCAACTCCAAAACCACACGATCATCTCATTTGGTGCAGAAAAGTTTTGACAAAGTCCAACACTTGCTCATGTTCAAATTCCTACAGAAAATTGGAATAGATGGCCACTACCTCAATGTAATAAAAGCCATCTATGCATGACAAGCCCATTTCTCAACAATTCTAAATGGGGAAAAACTGGAATCTTTTCCTGTCAGATGTGATGCAAGACAACGATGGCCTTTATCACCACTCCTTTTCAATATAGTTCTGCAAACATTGGCTAGAGTCATTAGACAACAGAGAGAATTAAAAGAATAAGAATCAGTAAAAAAAAAAAAGAAAAAAAGAATTTAAACTATCATCATTTCCAAACAACATGAAACTCAACTAGGAAGACCCAAGTTTCTTTCTACCAAGAAACTGCAAGAATTAGCACACAAAATCAGTAGCATAGCAGGATACAAAGTTAATAGCCAAAAGTCAGTAGCATTCCTCTACACAGATAACAAACGCACTGAGAGGGAAATTAGAGAAACAATACCTTTTACAATTGCACCACAGAAAAAGAAATACTTAGGAATTAACCCAACTAAAGCAGCCAAAGATCTATTCAAAGAAAATTACAGTGCTCTGAAAAAGGAGATTGTAGAGAATTTCAGAAAATGGAAAGATATTCCTTGCTCCTGGATAAAAAGAACCAACACTGTGAAGATGGCCATACTCCCAAAATTGTTATCCAGATCTAATGCAATCCCTATCAAACCTACTTCTCCGACCTAGAGAAATCATTCCTCAAATTTATTCGTAACCAAAAAGACCTAGAACAGCAAAGGCAATCCTGTGCAACAAAGAAAAGGGTTGAAATTATACTACAAAGCTACTGTGATGAAATCAGCACAGTATTGGAAAAAAGTAGACCTGAGGATCAATGGAAAATTTTAGAAGATGCATAAGGCACTACAAACACATTAAGTCACCTGATCGTCAACAAAGAGTCCAAACATACTCACTGGAAGAAAGATAGCCTCTTTAACAAATGATGCTGGAAAAACTGGTTCTCTACATGCCAAAAACTAAAATTTGACCCAGGTCTTTCACTGTGCACTAAGCTAAGATCAAAATGTATTAAAGATTTAAACATTAAAACAGAAACACTCAATCTTCTGGAAGAGAAAGTAGGAGGAACTCTTGAAGACATAGGGGTAGGCGAAGAATTCATGCACAAAAATCAAATCGCACAGGTAACACTTGAAGAATTAACAATTAGGACCTCCTCTTATTGAGTTTTATAAGTCAAAAGAAATTACAACAAAATGAAAAGACAATCTACAAATTTCAAAAAAATCTTTAATAATAAGTACTCAGACAAAGGTCTGTTCTCTAGAATTTATAAAGAACTAAAAATATTAGGGCTCCAAAATTTAAAGACCTAATCCAGAAATTAGCATTGAGATGTGCACACACTTCTCAGAGGACAAAATTATAGAAGTGAATAAATATATGAAAAAATGCTCCACATCCCTATCCATCTGTGAAATGCAAATCAAAACAATACTGAGATACCATCTCACCCCAGAAAGAATGACTATCATAAAGTATTCAGCCAACACCAAATGTTGGAGAGGCTGTGAGGAAAAAGGAACCCTTCTCCACTGCTTTTGGGAATGTAGACTGGTGTAACCATTATGGAAATCAGTGTGGAGACTTCTTGAAAAACTAGGACTGGAAATCCCAATCAAGCTAGCTATCCCATACTGGGAATTTTCCTGAAGGAACTGAACACATCATATCATAGTGATATATGTGTACCTATGTTAACAACCAAGATGCCCATCACAGGAGGAATGGTTAAAGAAGATGTGGTATTTTTATACAATAGAGTACAGGAAATGTGACGGGGGCAAAGCCATATATTTATAAGCACAAGATTGGTAAGGCAATGATCCTGAGAAACTTCAGCAGGTTTGTGAAACTAGCAGTTAATTGGTAGGATTTTCACCCTGACGAAATAAATATGCTGATACCTGTGAACTAAGCAACTGCACTGAAGATAGGAATGTGTAATAGTAGGGTCATGCTTGGAATGCCCATCATTCCTGTCTTCTAAATATGTAACACTTGTCATGTCATTCCAATTACTTCTTTATATATGAGTAATACTCCTTTGTATAAAATACCACATCTTTTTTCATCCAGTACTTACGTGATGGGTATTTTGTTTGTTTCCAAGATTTGGCTATCATGATTTCTGATACTATAAACATAGGTGCTCACATATTACTATGATATGACGTTTTCAGTTCCTCTGGGAAAATTCCCAATCTCCAAAGTAAATGTTTGTTTTTTTTAAAAAGAGAAGTAATAAATGAAAACAAGAGACAAAAAATGTCTTAGGACTCTCATGCTACAATGTCGTATATGGTTAGATTTCAAAATTTCTGTTTAAAAATTTGTAATTATTTATTTCTATGTTAAATACTTTTCTACTTTAAAAATTTTTTGTTCACATTCTGTAAGGACTTAAAGCTTAACATGTGGAAACTTGATAGAAAATATGTGTTCTATGCTACATCTAAGATGTTTGATATTCAGACAGATAGTGAGGTTAAGCTCAACTGCCTATATTAAATGGTAATAAAATCATTAAGCTTCTCTTCTGGGAGGTTAACAATGTATGTTTGGAGACCATAAATTAGAGAAAAGGGAGGGCTCTAAGGATAGCCAACATTTTGGCCCTAGCCTTTCAAGGTCACTAAGGACTCAGGACATAGGAGATTTTTGTACTGTAATATCCTGTAAATCAGTGTTGTCTCAAGTTTTCTGATCAAGGATATTATGAGGCCATAGAGGAAAGTGATAGACGATGTCAAGTGTGCTTAAGGAGAGTCACATGGAGAGAAAACAATCTCTCAGGCTTTCACAAAGACCAAATTGGTCAAGTGCTGGCCAGAACTCATCCACATGGCTGACACTGACAAAAGATTTAAAAACTGCAGTACAGAGTTTCAGGGTAAGTCCTGAGGGGATTTGACTGACCTTGTCAGATACAAAAATTACATGTTTTTGTTACATAGGTCTTGCTTTATCTTGGTCTTAACCATCCGCCAGAAAAGTATAAAAATGAGATATAAAAAGTAAAGCCATGTTAGTATGCTTAGCTGTAAAAGACTCAAGTCAATAACTTCTGATACTGCCAGTGTTGTGCATAACCCACTACTACTATAGACTATTGGACTGTTTTGGATTTCTCTGCTGAATTCATGCACTTTCAATATATGAATGGCAATAAAATACACATCTCTGAAAAAGTAAAGACAAAAGGGGATATAAATGGATCATTTTGTAGTGGAAATATCTATATATACTTATACATATATAAAATAGCATAGATATGCAACTACTTTCTCTTAGTTCAATTAGGAGGTTTTGAATTAACAGAGTTTAGACAAGATATTATATCTGAATCTTGTACTAGGAATATCTACTACAAAGACAGCAATATGAGATGTGTTAATTTTTGTAACTGTCCTACTAACCTGTGTTGAAACTGTCTCAATAAAATTAATATAAAAAATAAATAAACTGAAAAAAGTATAAACAACATAACTAGTGGAATGACACACATGTGACCACCGCTTCTAACAGTTTGGGGTTAGGAAATCACACAAGTTCTAGTATGTTGTGGACATGGACAGTGTTCGTGAGAGTTACTGGTGGCCTGGTGTCGCTTGTACTGAGCTACCACTATTTTATTGATATCCACCTTGTAGACCCAGACAGAATCATGATCCATAGTGGGCAGGATTAGCCTATTTGTAGAATATGCTGATGAAAATATTTTGCTGCTACATACAAAAGAATAATTGAAAGATGTCTGTTGTATACCTCTTTTCTTTTGTGTTTAATTGTTTGCCCTACTTCCTGGTTTCTTTCTTTCTCATTCACAGAGTTATGGTCATTTTGATCCCTTTCTAGCATATCTTTTAGTAGTCTGTGTAAGTTTGTTTTGATATCATGAAATTCTGTAGTTGTTCATTGTCGTGGAAATATTTCATGTCTCCATATTAATTGAAAGAGTGTTTTGCAGAGTATAGCAGTCTGTGTTGCAATTTGTTTTCTTGCAAACCTTGAAGTACTTTGCTCCATGCTCTTCTTGATTTGATGGTTTGTGATGAGAAATCTGCCATATTTTGATGGGTTTTCCTTTAAATGCAATCTGTTTCTTTTCTCTACTATTCTTTTATCATACTGTTCATGTGCTGAGTTTCTGGGATCTTGATTATTATATGTATGGGTGTGGGTTTAATTGGGTCGATGTTATTTGGAGTTCTATGCTTCATTTTCCTGAATGCCAGATCGTTCCCCCATATTTGGGAAGTATTGACTATTATGTCTGTCCATATTCTTATTATATCATTTGTATTCACTTCTTTTTTTTCTCATTGATGCTTGTTAGTCTCACTTTGCTCATCTTTGCATTGTCTTGCAGGCCACGAATTATTCTTTTCTGTATCCTAGTTGTTTTTCAAAGATGTTTTCTTACCTTTTGAATGAAAAGTTCAAGCCCAGATTGTGAAACTTAGTCGTTGAGCAAATATTGGGAGAGAGGGAAGAAGTGAGTGAGGGGGAGAGAGAGAGAGAAAGAGAGAGAGAGAGAGAAGAAAAGAAGAAGAAGAAAGAGGAGGAGGAGGAGTCAGGGGAGAGGGAGGAGGAGGGGAAAGGGAGAGGGAGGAGGAGGGGAAGGGGAGAGGGAGGAGAGAGAAAGAGAGAGAGCTAGCTGGAGGCAGTGCAAAGACTCTGGGTTTAATCATCTGTACAAATATGTATAATTTCTTGTGTCTGTATTCTCGGGTACACATATGTTATACCTGGTTTCTATGTTAAATAATTTTGAGACCAAACAAAAGTACTTAGTTGCATATTTCAAGATATTCTTGTTCTTGAGAAATAATATTGTAAACATAGTACTACATTTCTTTTCAAACTTTCTCATCCAAGCTCTTTGTGGTTTCTAACAATCAAGACTTGGAAAATCTTCAAATGCATTCTTTTGGCTAACAAGAACAATGAGTTCTAAATATGATATGATCATTGTTTGTTCATTCTCAGTACTGACTGGAGAATTACCAGCGGGAAAACTAAGATGGCTCCAAAAATTTTGCTTGATTTTTGTGGCTACTTCTTGAGTCATATATGGAACTTTAAGAGATTTTTAGGATCTTGTTCCTTATTAAGAAACTTCATAGTCTTGAGCAAACTTTAAAGAAAAGAGAAGGAACAAACAAGATTATAAAATGAAGAATGTTGAAGTTCTCAGGGTCCTTAGGATTCCTGTAGTCTGAGGCAATTTTACTAGCCTTAATGATAATAAGATTGATTCTTTTTTCTATGTGTCATTTTTTTGTGATAGATTAGACATAGGCTCATTTATAGATTCAGATTCTTCTTTACTTCTAACACTGTTCAGTAGCAAGGAGACATGACCAAGTGTTCCAATGGATGTGGGTAGTACATCCAATCACCGGTACACATAGTCTTTCAAAAACATTTTCTTAGATAGCATTTGCATGAAATTAAATGTGGAGATTCAATTTTCTGTAAAAAAAAAATTAAAGACAGAAATCTCTATGGGCTAGTCATTGTCAGTACTTTGAACCACTAGACCTGCAATAAATTTTTAAGGAATTATTGTGGCACAGCTCTTGATTTTATACCCAGAAATTGAAGAAATATATGTCATTCTCAGTTCATTGGGAGGCACTTAGATCTCAAGTTGAAATTTCATAGGTATCCTCTAGGAGCAGATAAACAGTTGAGAAGAGATAGCTTCTCAGTATTTGGATCAAGTTGGCAACTACTTGAAATGGTTTCTGATTGAAACAATAGAACAAGATCTAGTTGACCAGGGACACTAGCTACTAAACTTTAGTCTTCATGGTCTTGTTTATTTTTTCCAGAAGTTTTATTCTTATGTCTTTATTGGTCTAAGTTTTAGGATTTGCTAACACGTATTTTTATCTTGTGTTATCCATAAAATCTCTATCCTTAATACTTGTCATCAGTAACAACTCTTTGAGTTGTATCTGGCACTTAGTTAGAATTACCTTGGATTCTGGCTAAAGATAAGTTAAAAAGAAACCCCAGTTCTATTAATGCTAGCTGTTCAATTAATGTCTTAGTTATATGGGTTCACTTGCTAGGCACATTTTCAAATTGAAAAGAATTCTTCAAATCAGAGAGTCAAAAATCTAAAAAATAGACCTGAGGATCAATGGAATAGATTAGAAGATGTAAATGTAACTACAAACACACTCAGCCATCTCACCTTAACAAAGGAGCCAAATATGTTCACTGGAAGAAAGACAGACTCTTTTACAAATGGTACTGGAGAAATTGGCTCTCTGCATTCCAAAAACTGAAAATTTCTCTGAGTCTATCACCAGGCACTAAACTAAACTAAAAATGGATTAAAGATCTAAACATTAAAATAGGAACACTCAATCTCCTGGAAGAGAAAGTAGGTGGAAATCTTGAAGACACAGGGGTAGACAAACATTTCATGAACAAAAATCAAACTGCATGGAAAATACTTGAAAGAATTAACAACTGGGACCTCTTCTTATTGAGAAGTTTCAAAGAAAACAAAAGAGAAGATGAAAAGAAAAGAAAAGAGAAAAAGCAAAGAAAAGAAAAGAAATTACCAATAGAATGAAAAGACCACCCACAATTTTGGAAAAAAATCTTAAACAATAAGCACTTAGACAAAGGTCTTCTATTCAGAATTTATAGAGAGCTAAAAGCATTAGGGCCCCAAAATTTAAAGACCCAATCCAAAAATGGGCATCTGAGATAAACACACACTTCTCAGAGGAAGAAATATATACATGAAAAAATGCTCCACATCACTATCCAATCTGGAAATGCAAATTAAAACAGCATTGAGATACCATCTCACCCAAGAAAGAATGGCTATTATAAACAAATCAACCAACAACAAATGTTGGAGAGGCTACAGGGAAAGAGAAACACTACTCTACTGTTGTTGGATATATAGACTGGTGGAACCATTATGGAAATCGGTGTGGAGACTCCTCAAAAACTTAGGACTGGAAATCCAGTTCAATACAGCTATCCTTCTGGGAATTTTCCCAAAAGAACAGAAAACATCATATTATAGTGATATATGTGCACATATGTTTATAGCATCACAATTTGTGATAGCCAAATCTTGGAAACAACCAACGTGCCCATCCCCTAAAGAATGGATGAAAAGATTTGGTTATTTTATACAATGGAGTATTACTCAGGTATAAAAACGATAAACTTGAAACATTTATATCTAAGTGGATGCCACTTGAAGATATACTCATAAGTGAAATAAACCAGACCCACATGTGTAAATATTGTCATGTCTCCATATTTTAAGAACTCGAAGGAAGAAATAAAAATGGAAAGGTATAACATAGTTAAATAGAAAGAGAGGATTTAAGGATTAAACAATGAAGAGAGAGAAAGGATAACAGGAAATACAGTAGTGGTAACCCAATACATTTGTATAAACAAGATGGTTAAGGCAATGGTCTTAAGACCTTCCATCAGGTTTTTGAAAATAGCAGTTGCCGGGTAGAATTCTTATCCTGACTATTTGCTGATATCTGTGAACTAAGCAACTACATTGAGGAAAGCAATGTGTAATACTAAAATATGTTTGAAATACCTGTCATTTATTGCTGTATTCTCTTTAAAGTAAATGTTTGTTTAAAAAAGGTAATAAAAGAAAATGAGAGACAAAAAATATGATATAGGTCCAGGACTATAGCTCAGTGGCACAGAGCCTGGCTGGCAGGTGCAAAGTTCTGAGTTCAATTCCCAGAATTAAAATAAAATGATATAGAAGCGAGATCCTTCTGTTAGGATTAAATCTTGTCCCCTAGGTCCAGGACTATAGCTCAGTGGCACAGAGCCTGGCTGGCAGGTGCAAAGTTCTGAGTTCAATTCCCAGAATTAAAATAAAATGATATAGAAGCGAGATCCTTCTGTTAGGATTAAATCTTGTCCCCTAGGTCCAGGACTATAGCTCAGTGGCACAGAGCCTGGCTGGCAGGTGCAAAGTTTTGAGTTCAATTCCCAGAATTAAAAAAAAAAATGATATAGAAGCGAGATCCTTCTGTTAGGATTAAATCTTGTCCCCACCTTCCTAATTCATATGGATAAATCCCAACTCAGTATGGTGATGTTCAGAAATGGGGCCTTTGGAATATATATAATTAGGTTCAGAGAGAGTGCTGAGGCCCTATTTGGGCTTGTGTCTTCTTTTACCCCACATGAGAACACATTTGAGATGCAGCTGTCTGTAAAACATGAAGGGGGGTCTCACTGGAACCCATTTGCACTAAAAGACTGATGTTAGATTTCTAGTCTCCAGAGCTGTGAGAAAAAAAATTCTGTTGTGTGAGTGACCCAGTGAGTAGTACTTTGCAATGGCAGTCCACAATATCAAAGCATCTTAACAAATTTGTAAGAAGGTTAGGCAAGCTTAGGAGGTGCAGGGGACTGTGGTTCGATCCCCAACATCACATCCCATGCCAGCTCTGCCCTAAGAGCAAGCTCAGCCTGCAAATATAATTGTAAGAAGGCTTACTTTTTTTTTTTTAATGAAGTGCTATCTGATGATCTTTCTAACTTTCACCATGACTCTAAACTGCTATTAAATAGTGGTACAAAAGGCTAGCAAATAATTAGATAATTTTCTTTTGAAAGAAAAAGATTGGTTGATTCCTAACAAATGGTATTGGATTTGTGCACAGAATTTTCTGGCTACTATCTGCAAATTTGATAGCATCTTATTATCTCAGCAAGTGATATATAATTTTATGATAGTATCTTTATTATCTGAGATCCATTTTGATACATTTCCCCCCTTTCCAAATATGAAGCAAAGGAAAAAAGAAATCTTTAGCTAAATCTAGTTAAAAAGAAAGAAGAACTATACCTATTTTTGAAATCCCAAAATTTAACAACTAGGAGAATTTGTGCCTCCTTTCTCTGCTTCTCAAGTTTTCTTACTTCCTGCCTTACAATGCGTGTAGAGTAGCAGTATGTCTACTCTACAGTATGTCATAATTCACATTTTGACAAGACGACTTGAAAATGCCAGTAACAGTATAAATTCATTGCCTGAGAAAGTCATGAAACTAATTGGTGCAGATTCAAGGCAGAGCACCCTAGACATAAAACTGTTCACTCTAACCTGTGACTTTTCTGGAATGTTTATGTTTTCAAACATCTGGAAAACAAATAGATGCATTATTTGCTACAGTGTCTTCACATTAGAATTGGATCTGTTCATGGTGTAATTGGGCCACTTTTTGCTCTAGATTTGAAAGTCAAACATAATCTCTGATCATAATTGTTTAGCTACTGTTGACCCATAATGCTCAGATGTACTACTATTAGAAAAAGTCTTAAATGCTGGTAAGAAACAATTTTTCTTATACATAGGCTTAGCAAAAAACTTACTACATGACCATGACTCATCAAACAGCAATGCATTGGATTTATCATGACCCTAGATGACACATGATTTTAGCCTCTACAATGAGCTGAGAATGATTACAAGTGAGAATTTATAATTAAAGATAACACAATTTTTGAATGTATGTCAAGCCTTATTTGACCACACTTTTCTGTACCTGTGAATATAGTTTGTTTCCTATGAATTATCCATGGTGAGACTGTAGGGAACTGCTGTTCTCTCTGTGTGATCTGTTGTATCCCAGGGAGAAACAGTGGCAGGAATGAGGGAAAGATAGACAAGAAGACAAGATCTGGGTCACCCCTCCATTGGGGTGACAAAAAGACCCCAGCACAACAGTAGGGTCATTTATTTATACCTTTTTAAAGTTAGTATCACATGACTAAAGGTTACCTAGTGACTAATAGCTGACATTAATTAATCAGGCAGGATGCTTCTCTCTGGCCTGAGGTAGCTTGACTGCTTTAGGCACTGGGGCCTAGTCCTGCTCTCACACACATGACCAAATACTATTTCTGATGCTAATTTATACATTTGTTTGAGTAATGTCAGTGGTTAAAGAAATGATTGTAAAATAACAGTAGGTGCACAACATACACTTAGAGAATGCTTGTGTAACAGGTACTTCTAGAAAGGAGTACTTTTTCCTTTAAGATATAGACATGTTATATTTCTACCATCTGCATTTCCTGACTTTCCAGAGTAATGTGATTGTCTGAACCAAATTGAGTGACGTTGAGACAGAGTGCAGAGGAAGAATATAAGAAGTTTTAAGAGTGGCACATGTCCTAGTCATTTTCTTGTCTCAGAAAGATGACGACCACCACTCACAGCCAAAAGGAAGAAAGGTTCATTTTCAGTCACAGTTATAGTCCATAGTTAGGTGGCTCCATGGCAGAGGTCCTTCAGTGGGAGAAACAGGTGGAGGGGAAATCCTCATTGTTTGGAAGCCAGGAAGCAGAAAGGGAGGGAGGAACTAGGGGAGGGAGATTTATTCTTTAAGTCAGACCTTCAGTGACCCTCCCCTTTTGACTAGGTCCCAATCCGAGCAGCACATGCAGCTGCATTTCTACCAGTGTCCCTGGAATCCATTCACCATTTTTTCAAACACATGTGAATTCTGGGTCCATTTTAGATCTAAACCATAACAGACCTAAATTACTTCCATTCGCATTTGGATACCTAAATAAAATTCTATTGAATACAACTCTATTCCATGGTCAGATCTGATGACAAGGAAGTCCATAAAATACAGAATGACTGTTCACACAGTTAGAAAAAAAAAACTTTTCACTAACTGTCAGTTTTCACTGCATCAAGCACACCAACTACAGACAGACCAAGAAAAACCCTGAGCTGAATCCACCAGTAGGTGATGTGTCTGTGATAGTGTCAGGAATGGAGATGGAAGAATTGGGCCTGTTATATGACTAGGAAAACCCAATGACAAGGAAAGGCATCAGTTATAAAATTTATGCTAGGAAAGTTACAAAACACGATACAGTTGAGTAAAATACACAGAGTTGGTATATAGAAATTGCAGAAAAATGAATTCCTCTTGGAAAGAACATTTGAAGTCAAAGTTTAGAGGCAAAAATGACTACGATGTATTGATGGACAGTGAAAGAGTTTGTTATGATAGATTTCTTCTAAAAATGTAGAAAAATTAAGTGTGATTGGGTAGGTCAAAATGGAGTAGAGATCCATGAATGATGCATTAAAATATATCATTCAACATTATTAGTTTTTCAAAACTTCATGTTTAGTGATGTTAATTATAGTGATCTTCATACTTACATATAACATACTTTGATCATGTCCAGTCCTATTACCCTAGCTTATACTCCTCATTTACTTTCCTATCTCTTTTTATCATTTTCTTTTTCCCCAATAATCTTCCTTCATTTTCATATATTTTTAAAGATTTTTATGTCAGAAACCATGTATTTGTTTTACTGAATCTGACTTATTTTTCTTGACATAATTACCTTTTGATTCAATTCATTTCTCTGCAAATGACATGGTCTGGTTCCTCTTTGTAATTTACTTAGGATTTCATGATAATAGATCATGAGTACAAAAGATAATGAAGTTTTTATATTCAAGGAATCTGAAATATGCTTCACAAGCAACAGTGAGCTTTTAGGGAGAAAGGAAGGATGAAAACACCTTCATTTGCTCCTTTATCTCTCTAGTGATTGTTTTTCTTCAGGTAGTGTGATCTAGAATGTTCTTTGAGGAGAAAAAAATATTAGCTACTCAATTTAAACTTTCATAAAGTTTTTTTTTCTTAAATTTGCTTTATTTTATTTTATTTTTTTTTCCATTTATTTTTATTTTATTGAAATACAAATGTCAATCAGACAGTTTCAAAACACCATAACCATACAGAGTCGTTGAAATAATACATTGCAAACTGTTTTCATGACGTTTTGGTATTGTACAAGGTGCATACATGATATTATATTTACAGGTTTTTATATAGCTGAATTATATCAAAGATTCAATAATTATTTACCTAGTGGATGACCATAGCACTAAAAGCCGACATAATATCCTGTCCCACCACCAATAGTGCAGATCTTACCTCTCACGGAATTATGTAGAAGCACAGCGTTATCTATCCCAACTGTACTGTCTATACACACACAG